>PVHP010012383.1:0-43112 GCA_004024765.1 Zapus hudsonius
GTCCACGCCCACCCGCGACGGCCCTGGGGATCCCCACGGAGACCCCGCGCAGGCTGTGAGCAGCCTCGTGGACGTGTCGCTGGGCGCACTGACTGCGCTCAAATCCTGCCGCGCGTGGGTTCTGCTGAGCACCCCCGAACGATGGGCTTTCATGTTTCACGTGTTCATATTTATGTGCATATTTACATATTTAGGTTGGTACTTAGATTTCCATGGCCGGGGCACTGGTGACCCTCATGTCTCAGACCTGCACTCTTTCCTTCTAGAATGTTTGAAGCCCACATGCAAGCTTACCAAGGGGACGACCCCCTCGCAGAGTGGGAAAGGTTAGTGTCGGGTTCACCCCTCCTTCTTCAAGGAACTCTGCTGCCCTGTGAAAACTAACACTGCCCGTGTCTTCGTAGCTACATACAGTGGGTGGAAGAGAACTTCCCTGGAAATAAAGAATACTCACTGGTGTTACTAGAACATCTAATGAAGGAATTCTTAAGTAAGGAGAAGTACCACAATGACCCAAGGTTCATCAAATACTGCTTAAAATTTGTAAGTATAATTGCAGGTGGATAATCAAATTTATAGTCATGTGGTAGTTTTGTTCCCCTCATGCCCCAAGGCTGGAAGACCCGTTTAGATTGCTTTTTAATTCCTGTTTCCAGTTGTATGTGCAGATATGTGTGTTTTGGAGTCTTAACTCCTAAAGTGTTGCCGGAGCCAATGATTTAATTTTAAAGCCTTCTTTATTTCGCGCCTGTTCATGCTGCAACAGGAACAAAAGTTGAAGGCTTTGTTGAATAAACCTTTAGGGAAGGGGAGATGGGCAGAGCTCTCAGGTGCCTGGAGGGCTTCAGGAAGGAAATTAAATCCATTGTGATACAGCAATGAAGATTTTAACTTTCAGTGACTAAATTTAGTGCTAAAAGAAGTTAGCCTCAGACTCTTAAAGAGTCTTCAATCTGAAATGAAAGCCTAGTAATAATATACTGCAATTAAAGACAATCTATGAATCTTGAGCAAGCTCAAATTAAAATGAATTAATACTTTATGTAATGGGTCATCATATGCCCTACTATCTTGTGTCAGTAATTTTGGGGACATTGCATATCAACAAAATGAATGAATTTCTAGGTTCATGATCAGAGAAACACACATACATCTTCAGACCTCCAGAAACACTAGACTAGCAGTTATATCATCCTTGTGTCTTTTTGTTTCTTGATTTATTTTTCTTAGTATCCTTTCTTTTTAATTAACACATCATTATACATAGCTATTTCAATACAAGTAAACAATGTATATTGATCAGATCAGAGTAATATATATATATATATATATATATATATATATATCAACCTCTGACATTTGTCATTTCTTTTGTTAGGAACTGTCAAAACCCTCTTTTGAAATGTCAAATTGTCAACGAGTTATCCTACCATACTATAGGAGTTATTCCTCCTATCCAACTGCCCTGTACCTGTGAAGCATCCCATTGCCACCCACCTCACTGCTCTTGTGTGTTTTTGTTCTGGATTCCCACAGGCTGAGCACAACAGTGACCTTCATCAGTTTTTTGAGTTTCTGTACAACCAGGGAATTGGCACCCAGTCATCTCCTCTGTACATATCCTGGGCAGGGTACCTGGAATCCCAAGGACAGCTGCAACATGCCAGTGCTGTTTTTCGGAGAGGAATTCAAAACCAGGCTGAACCTAGAGATCTACTCCAACAACAATACAGGTAGTTTTCAAATCAGCTCATCTTTCCCTTGTGTCTCTGCATTTAAGCTGTAAATATTACTACATGTCTATTGTATGTATACTATGGAGCTTTCAGACAGTTTCTAAATCAATAATGTGCCACAGAATTGTCCAGTTGGACCTTTTAAGTTGCACGTATAGCATTTTGGTTTTATAAAGCCCAATTTTACTTTAATCTCTTTTCTGCTACTCTAGATGTATTCCATCTAGAATTAATAATCTATAAAGAATAAAGGTCTGTTCTTTTAAGTTCTAGAGGAAAGAAAGTCCCAAGTCAAGGGGTCACATGTAGTAAAAGGAGCACTGTGGAGACTACAGGAACACATGGCAAGAGTGTATTAGAGGAAACAGAACCAAGTTGACTTTTACTTTTAATAGATGCCCTTCAAGTAATCCATGAATTAGACACGAAGACAACCTTCATGATCTTATCACCTCTCAGAGGTTCCCCTTTCTTTTTTTCATGTGTGTGGGGTATGTATGCATGCATGCATGCATGTATGTATGTATGTATGTATGTATGTATGTATGTATGTATGTATAGTGTATGTGTGAAGATAGGTGGAGGCCAAAGGTGAACTTTGAATGCTCCCTTCTATTGCAAGGTAACCCTCTTAATGCCTCACAGTGAGGATTTCCTATTTTTTAATCTAGTTCCTTCTGAGATTGTCTAAAACTGAAATTATTCAGCTAATATATTTAAAGAGTTTTAAAGTTTGTGGGACATACAACCAAACTACACATTCAAAATTTTTCCACTGTGTTATCACTAGAAAAATTGGAGAGCTAATATGCACTGTGCCCTTTCTAGTATTTAATGTATTCATGTTCAGTTTTTCTACATGCAGTGTCTGTGCTTCATTAAAACTTTATTATGAGAATTTTCATATATACATTTAAAAAGTATAATATCCATTTGTGTGTGAACTGCTTGTAATAATTAACAGTTTTTACCCTACTGTAAACATTTCCAAAAAGTTGTCTCACACAGTCTTTTTTTGTAACAAAATTAACTAATTTCTTTTTTTTATTTTTTTTATTGTCCATAATGAGTTACATTATTTAGTGGGCCAACAATGAGTTGTTATCCCCAATTCCCCAATGCAAAATTAACTAATTTCTTAGTTGCATCTGATTCCCCATCTCCCCCAGTCCTGTAAAATGGTTTAAGAGCCAAACAAGATTCAATGTACAAATATCTCTTTATGATATATACTCTTAGATTATCCAGAAATGTTGGACTTGAGAGTTGTATTTTTCTGACAGGTACAGTTTTTGTGTAAAAGTGCCACGAAATGACATTTGAGAATTTCTCATAGAGCACTATCCATACAATCCATCTGCTTTTGAAGCAATGTCTAAGTTTTGTACTGTCACTTTTTCCAGATAGTTTAATCATTTTGTTTCAAATGTATAAAATATACAAACTTGGAGTTCAAGCACCTGGAGTTATAACATTTATAGGTTTGATAAATGAAGAAAGAAGGTATATTTTTATGTAAATGTAAGAAATACTGACATAAATTGGGCAAAAGGGGACTTTTTCCTAATATGTTGGACATTACAATCGTACCAAAATTTAAATTAAATTTGAAGCAACTTTGAAGTTTAATTTATTTTTCAATCTCATCTTTATTGGCAATTGAATTTGTTATTTTTCAGTCTCGTCTTTATTGGCTTATTAAGCTATTTGTTGATGTATTTTCCAGTTTAATAGAGATATGTACTAAAGCACAAGTTTGTACTCTATATTGATTGCTGGTCTACTATTTAGTTTATTTCAGGCACGCCTCACTGAAACCCATTCGCTTGCTGCAGGTAAAATGATGCTTTCTAAAATGTCTAGATAATTGACAGTTTAGTCTTTAATTTTGACTAGTATAATTTTCAGGTAGTATTGAATGAAAACTAAATTTGTACTGGCTAGGATGGGGAAAGGCACTTTGATAATAATACCAACAAACCAGCCCTAAAGAAGAGGGTCTGTGTCCTTGAACTTTGTTTAAAGCAAATCTATTATGATTTCATTTTGTTTGGGGAATTAAAAACAACACAAAGACCCCAGAAATATCACTGGATATGGTATCGAATGCGTGTAATCCTAGTATTCAAAAGAAAGGCTAAGGCAAAAGGATTGCAGGCTTGAGTCCAGCCTGGGCTATGTAGCAATAATCTGTAGCAAAACTAGAAAAGAAAATTAAGATTACCCTAAAGTGAAGATACTCTCCTCTCTGTCTTGTTAAGTGAATCAAATGTACTTAATGCAACATTTGAAAATGTAGCCTTCCTTTTCCCATAGAAGTCATGATCCCATTCTGGCAATAAACATTGTCTATCCTTATTTCTAGGCTATATAATTCATTTGGGTACTTAGACATTTTGAGTTGATTAAAAATTATTTTCATAATGCTTCTGTTACCTAAAAAGTGTTCCATTTTCTGAGACAATTTAAATGAGTCGATTGATTTTTTTAAATTCAGTTTACTAAAAGAGCAGGTGAATATGTTACATGCTAATTTTATTTAATTTTTTTCCCTTAATTCTCATTTTATCCTCTTTTTCCCTGATAGCTAGAACCTCAGAACCTTTTCATAATGCTCAGATTTTAAACCAAGTTATAACATCAAAATCAAGTCCAGGAAAAAACCCAGTCTGTGTTTCTAAGAATCAGGTAACAATAACATTTGTATGCTATATAAAAACTAGGAATGGTATTGAACAGTCATCCAGGCTCCTTTCTATATCCACTTTGACATCCTATTTATTTCTTTAAAATTAAAAAAAAAAAAACTTTTTTCATCTTATTACTTTAATCATGTCTCCTGTGATTAACTTCTATTTCAGCCACCTGCTCCCATGGCAACTTCCTAAAATCTGTTGTCAACTACCCTTGCTGAATTCAAATATAACTTATCAGAGCTCAGGTCACACAATCTCCTGTCTTCACTTACTCTCTAGGCCGCTTTTCTCCCAATTCCTCACTGTGCTGGTTTATCTTTCATAGGCCTAGAAAGTTGTTATTTTGAATCACACCTATCTGAAGGCTTGTGAGCCCTGCTTTTAAAAAAAAAAAAAAACCCACACCTAGATCCAGGCTGGGAAAATGGCTCAGCTGCCAAGAGTGATTGCCACTTGAGCTTAAGGACCTGATTCCACCCATGTTGACACCCCAGAGGCTATTACAAAGCTGGGTAAAGCCATAAGCATCTATAACCTCGGGTACAGGGCCAGCAGGGGCGGGACTAGAGAATCTTGGGCTAGCCGGCCAAAAGCAGCAGCTCCTAGTTAAAAGACGTGTCTCGGAAGGGTATGGATGAGTAATAGAGAAGAACTCCCAAATTTCTCATCTGGTCTCCACATACACATCTGCACACAGTGCAAACACCACACATAATAGACCATGCCACACATACTCGAAACACACACAGGCACACATGTGTGCGTATGTACACACTAAAAGCTAGATCTCTAAGTGGACTCTCTTCTTAACCAGGGCTCCAATTTGTCCAGGCAGCTGTCTTTCCACTCTTAATTTATATGTGTGTCTTATGTTTTCCACTTCATTCTTTAATCCCAAATTACAGTGACTTTAAACTTCACACTCTCCTCAAACCTGGGACTTGTCTACCTCTAACCTCACTCTCATAAGCCGGAAAAAAATCTATTTCTGCAACATAGCAGAAGATATCCTGATTTCTCTTAAATTTTCTGTTACCAACCAATAAATATTTTTGTGGCTTAAAAATGTATGTATGTATATATATGAAGATGCATGTATGAGCCAAAGCACACAAACAGGTCTGAGGATAACTTCAAGGTATTGTTTCTCTCCTACTTTGTTTGAGACAGGGTCTCTTGTTTTGTCAGACAAACTGGCCCTGTGAGCTTCTGGATCCTCCTGGCTCTGCCTCCCACTTCCATAAGCACGTTAGGATTGCAAACCAGTGTGCCACTTTGTTCTCTAGCTTTATGTGGTTCTGGGGACCTGAGAAAGGGTCAGCAGACTTGGAGCCAAACACCTCATCCTTAGCCATCTCCTCTGCCCCTATTTTTACATTTAACTGAACCTTTCTTTCCCTGTCATTTTAGTGGGAAGAGGTGCCCTACTACCTGTGCCCCTAATATCCCCAGAGGTAGTTTTGCCATCATTATCTTTCTGTCCTAACATTAAAATGTTCAAGTCTCTCTCCTCAGCTTCATGTTTCATAGCATGGAAAGACTTATGTTTTACTAATGCAATACATTTCTAGAATCTCTAATATATAGTACAAAATGTCCCAATTTACATTGTATATGTTTTTCAGCTGCAAGTTCTTTCTAAGTTTTTAGAGAGAAGAAATGTGCATATTCCCCAAACCTAGTTCATTGTTTGAAATGTTTACTAAATATTTGTGTTATGATTGAATGCTAGCATTCTATCATTAATAGAACTCCTGAGGGTAAAACAATACCCAAAAGAAATTTTAACTTCTTTTTAAGTCACTCTTATTAGACTGTACTGGAAATTTAGGCCCTTTCTCATAGGGCATTTATATTGATTTGTGAAATAATTGGTGTGAAAGTTTTCTTTTCGGCAAGTGAATGCTTTTGTTTGTTTTCTGTCTTTTAGGGGTTGGAATGTTCTGGTGTGAAACCTTCAACTTGTGATAAAGAATCAAATATGTAAGCAAAATTAATGCATTGATCTCTTACTTAGTTTCCTTCAAGTTACTTCAGTTCAGTGTTGTAAATAATGTATTTTTCAACCCTGTAGGGAAAAAAGGGTGGTAGTGATTTCTAAATCAGAATGCTCTACACACTCATCTGTGGCCTCGAAGACTAACACTGAGCAGGTGGTGATGTACTGCAAGGAGAAGCTTATACATGGAGAATCAGAATTTTCCTTTGAAGAACTGAGAGCCCAGAAATACAACCAACGGAGGAAACATGAACAGTGGGGTACTGACAGCCTTATATATTATTAAAATAATGAGTAATCAAACAATTGACTGAAAGACCAGAAATATCTCCAGATTAGCCTGTCAAAAGCCCAGATTTCTAGTCTTTCCCTAAACTACTAGTCTAGCAGCTATGTCTGTTTAAGGATTCAGTTGGGGTTTTTTTCTTTTTCTTTTTTTTAAATTTTATATGTATTATAACAGATTATACTCTTTCCCTGTGCCCCTGCTCCTGTTACCCTGAGGACCCTCCTTACTCCTCAGTGGGGTTCTGGTATTTAGTTTGGGATCACCTATGGGGGGGGGGGGAAGAGCTGTGCCTCAGAGTATTCCTACCCACTCTGTGGCTCTTAGAATCTTTCTGTCCTTTTTCCGCAATGTTCCCTGAGCTGTGACTGGCCTGATGGCAGTCTGATTTAGTGTTGTTAGTTTATTGTAGCCTCTGGATTTCTGCTTTGATAGGTTTGGATTAAATCGTGTCTGTCACCATCACCCTAGGGCTGGTTGTCATGATGTCATGATGTTGCTTTTTCCGCAATTTCTCCTGGGCCTTGGCTGGTGTGGTAGAAGTTGCCAGTCTCATAGTGGGCAGTTTTATCTTGTCTTATGGATGGATCTAGGTCTCCTCCATTTTCTCTGCCATCTGTAAAACAAAACAGATTCTCCAACCAAGCATGAGAGCAGTTTCTGTTAAAGGGGATATGCAAGTTGTTTGAGAGGTTTTAGTTGTGCAAGCCCACTGTTCTTCTCCAGAGTACAGCGGGGGCTTCTCTCTGAAGTCTGGGTTTCCTGACCATGGTTTCTGATTTGGTTTCCAGTAGCAGGTATGAGTTCTCACTGAGTGAGCCTTCTGTCCAGAGGACAGTTGGTTACCTGTAGAGGCTGTGTGCCACTATTGCACATGTGTGTACTTATTGGCTGGCTGGTTGATTTCATAGTCTGCAGGGTCCCCTGCTTATTCACGCTGTTGGTGACCATTGTCCTCCAGCGGCTCCCATAGTGCTCTGCAGCACTATGAGGGCTTGCTAGGAGGGTGCTAGTTTCCATTTTGGTTCCAGCATGATATTCTGATGTCCTATTACCACAGCCTGTGGTGTCTCCAGCAATAGGGTCTTTTTAGCTCTGGCAGGGAATCAAGTGCTTTAGCAATGGCCTACATTTTGGGGACCTCATGGGTCTCCCTGGCCAACAGCTCACTGTGGAGGGTAACCCATCTCTGGGCCTTGGATTTATGAGGTGGAGTCCATGGTTGTAAGGTTAAGCTTTTTCCACCTTTTTCCAGACTGTCAACCCTCCCCGTTTTTGGTAGTTAAATCTGTAGCATGCTAGTCAGAATGAGGGTTCCCAACTGTCTTACCTTTTGTGTGTGATTCTCTCCCCACCCTACCCCTGCAAACCCCTACCATCCCTGACATCCCGTCTCTTCCCACTTCCTCCCCTCCTCCCACCCTATCTCTTCTCGTCCTGGTCTCGTTAGTTTCATGCCCATGTTCTTGGTGCTCACTACCATTTGCACTCATCTCCAGCTGATCCCAGCTAGGAGCCTCATCTTATACGCTGCATCTGTCTCACTTAGAATGATTTCTTCCAACTTCATTTTTCCTTACTGCTGAATAGAATCCCATTGTGTATATATAGCAAATCTTCATTATCCATTCAGCAGTTGATGGGCATATGGGCTGATTCTAGTTCTTGTGTATAGGGCTGCAACAAGCATGGCTGAGCAAGTGTCTCTGTAATAGTCATTAGAGGATATATGCCCAGAGTGGTAAAGACCCGTTTTCAGGTATCTCCATACTGATTTCCATGGTGGTTGTACCAGTGTGCACTCCCACCAGCAGTGAGTAAGGGCTGCTCTTTCCCACAGCCCTCCCAGCATTTGATGTCATTTGAGTTTTTGATGTATGTCATTCTGATTGGTGTGAGATGAAATCTCAGAGTTGTTTTTGTTTGCAATTTTCTGATGACTAAGGATATTGAACATATCCTTAAATGTGTAATAGCCATTTGCATTTCTTCTTTTGAAAACTCTTTGTTCAAATCTCTACCCCATTTTTTGATTGGGTTGTTTGATTTTTTTAAATTATTATTTAGTTGATTGAGTTCTTTGTAGATTCTAGATATTAGACCTTGGTCCGGGGTATAGCTGGTGAAAATTTTCTCATTTTGCAGGGTGTCTATTGATTCTGTTGATGGTCTATACAGTAGTAGTTTTTTAGTTTAATGGCGTCCGAATGATTGAGTGTTGATCTAGTTTCCTGGCTACTGGGGTCTTATTCGAGAAGTCTTTCCCTATGCCTATATTATGGAGTGTTCTCCCTATTTTTTCTTCTAGATTATTTAGAGTTTCAGGTCTTATATTGACGTCCTTAATCCATTTGGAGTTGACTTTTGTGCAGGGTGAGAGAAGTGGATCTGTTTTCATTCTTCCATATGTGGTGATCCAATTTCTCCAGCACCACTTGTTTGTTTTAACACAGCTCATGTTGAAATAGCACTACAGTGAATATCCATACCTGTGTTGCTTTCACTCTAGTGAAATGGATACTTAAATTTTTAAAAATATTATTTATGGATTTGAATCTGGGTATACTATATTTTCAAACATGTACATTTATTTGTACTGTGAGAACTTAGGTTCAGAAGCGATTTTCTGCACTTAGTTTAAAAAAAACATGCAGAAGGATGATGTCTTACCAATGTGCAGTAGTGTTATTTTTGGAGTAGACTGAATTTTGTTCCTCACAGGTAAATTTTTTAACACATCAGCATTTTCACTTGACGTTTATGTATAATGTAGACCTTGGAGAAAAATGAACCTTTGTTCTATCCAGGACTTATTTTTTAAATTTCTCTCTCTCTCTCTCTCTCTCTCTCTCTCTCTCTCTCTCTCTCTCTCTCTCTCTCTCTTTCTCTCTCTCTCTCTCTCTCTCTCTCTCTGTGTGTGTGCTCTCACATTCACATATGGAAGTCAGAGTGTTGATCCTCTTCTTCTACCTTGTCTCTCTGGTTAGTTTTACCACTGTTAAGACCAGACTAGCTGTCCTTGAAGCTTCAGGATTCTCCTGATCATTACTGGACACATTGGGATTACTGACAGATGTCCCACCATGCATCCAGCTTCATGTAGGTGTTGGGGATCCAAACTCAGGTTGGAGGACTTGTAGAGCAAACGCCTTTAACCATAGCTATCTCCTTAGCCCCCCCCACTGAGGGCTTTTTATACTACGTGAGCCTTTTGTTCTTTACTTCTTAGATTTGATCTAAACAGTCAGTTTTCATGGAGGACCCATATAGAAAAATTGGCCATCCTAAATTAAGACCTTTTACTCATTTTGTATGTAATAGTCTGATGATGTGAATTTGAACTTTGAAAAAAAATTTTTAATTTTTCCTAAAGTAAATGAAGACAGACATTATATGAAAAGAAAAGAAGCAAATGCTTTTGAAGAACAACTGTTAAAACAGAAAATGGATGAACTTAACAAGAAATTGCATCAAGTGGTGGAGTTGTCCCATGAAGACCTGCCCACTTCCCACAAGATCACTGAGGTATGTCCATGTTCTTCACTGGTGCAGCCTGTTCCCAGTAGGAGTAGTTGCTGCCCTCTATGCCCTGTGTACAAAGTTCATTCAAATTTAGCTAGCGATTTTCCAAATTTTAAAAATAGTTTGATACTGAAAGATGTATAAACTTTAGCGTAAGCAAAGAATTTAGAGGATGAAATGAGTAGTGTGCATTATGTGCATGCATGTGTGGGCATAGGTGTTTCTATATTTACATTTATATTACCTTGTAGTTATAATCGTTGTACTATATTACAGTCACACCCTCACATGTAGGTATTTCTTAACAATGTTTTGTAATCACACAATGAAACATCAATGAAAATAAATGACAA
Organism: Zapus hudsonius; assembly: GCA_004024765.1. Lineage (NCBI taxonomy): Eukaryota > Metazoa > Chordata > Mammalia > Rodentia > Dipodidae > Zapus > Zapus hudsonius. The sequence goes on from PVHP010012383.1 coordinate 10,593, forward strand.
GTATATACAACAAAATATATAAATTTTAGAAATGTGTTGGGTGAAAAAAGCTTCAATCCCTAGATTATAGTAAGATGCCATTTCTATGAAGTTTATAAAGGAATAAAACTGAAAAACAGGTCACTTTAGGGATGTATACATATTTTAAGTCTTTTTTACCTGTGGTTAAAGCTTTTAAAAAGATGAAGCAGGGGGTAGATAAGAAAGAACTCAAAAGAAATAAATGCAAGTTCCTGGTAACATTTTATTTTTGTTTTGTTTTATGGTACTGGGGATTTAACTAGGGTCTTGCACATGCTAGGTAAACACTCTACCAGTGAGCTACACCCATGCCTAGCACACTTGTTATTTTTTGTTTGTTTTTTTGTTGTTTTGAGGGAATTCCCCCTCTTTTAATTGACTTTGATAAATTTGCCCATTTTTCTGTTGAGTTAGTTTTTTAATTTGATTTGCTTGGTTTTCTTTTGTAAAATTTGTGCTTTCTCTTAATACATGCAAAAAATTGTTAAGATGCCTGTTTTCTGTATTTTCTTGGTACTTATCAGTCATTTGTCTCCATTTTTGAATCATCTGAAAATACTGTTTTATTGTGTTCAAATGCATCATCTAAACTGTTAGTTGCACTTTTCTTGGCCACATGCCTTCCAGAGCTTTCTATCTTCCTCCTTAAGGCCAACTTCTGATCAGGGACCTTCATACTCATGTCTGTATTTCTGTTTTCCATGTCTAATCTTTTCTCCTTAAAGTTTGAAGGCACATAATTTTCAGTACTTGTTTTTATTGTTTTGTAATGTAGTCAAGAGGCTGACTTCAAACTCACTAGGTAGCAGAAAATGACCTTGAATTTCTGCTGGTCTCCTACCTCCCTTTCCCAAGTGCTAGAATAACAGGCTTATACCACACATCCAGCATCAGTAGCTTTCTTTAACAAGGGCATATTTAGGGCTGGGGAGGTGGTTCAGTGATTAAAGGTGTTTTCTTGCAAAGCCTGCCCCACCTGGGTTCACTCCAGTACCCATGTAAAAGATAGACACACAAAGTGGAGCACGCACCTGTAGTTCATTTACAGAGGCAAGAAGCTCTGGCACACCCATATTCACATTCTTTCTCAAATAAGTAAATAAAAATAAAGGGGGCATGTTTAAGAGGTCAATTTTTGAGATCTTTCACATGTCTTCATTCTTCGTTCTAGTTCACATGTGGTTGGTAATTTGATAAGGAACTATATCCTTGAGAGGAGACAGTCCTTTTGCAGACTTCTACTAGTACTCCTCCATTGTCTCGTTTCCATGTTGATATTAACAAGTCGAGTCATTCTGATTCTGAATTTCTTTTTAATGTGACCTCTGTTCTTGGGAGCCATGTAGGGTCATGTTTTCCCTTACCTTGTGACATGATAATGATATTCTTGGTGTTCATCTTTTCTATGTTACAATCAGGATGTGAACATTCTGATTCTGAGGTTCTGGAAAATTTTATTGGTGGTTTTATTTTTTTAGTTTTGTTTTAAGTTTTTAAAAAAATGTATTTATTTACAATCAGAGAGAGATAGACAGAGTGAGGATAGGCATGCCAGGTCCTCCAGCCACTGCAAATGAACTCGATGCATGCACCACTTTGTGCATCTGGCTTTACATGGGTACTGGGGAATGGAACCCAGACCAGCAACCTTTACAAACAACTACCTTAATTACTGAGCCATCTCTCCAGCCCTGTTTTTCTTGTTTTGATCATTCTCTCCATATAAGCTCTCTCCTAGGCTATTCTTAAGTGGTCATTAATTTTTCTTAGCTTTCTTTTTATCAAAATTTTTTATTTTCCCTATTTCCCGTTTATCTTTTCCAATTATCTGTTTCTTAATTTTCTCCATTAATTTTATGAAGTTGCCTCAACTTCTTATGACTTTATTTTCATTTCCCCTGCCTTTTTCTTCTCTCTCTCTCTCTCTCTCTCTCTCTCTCTCTCTCTCTCTCTCTCTCTCTCTCTTTATCCAGACTGGCCTAAAACTTATTATATAGCTTGGCTTGTTTCCAACTCACAATTCTTCCTTGACCTCCTATACTCGGGAGGCAGAGGTAGGATCGCCATGAGTTCAAGGCCACCTTGAGAATACATAGTGAATTTTAGGTCAGCCTGGGCTAAAGCAAGACCCTACCTTGAACCCCCTCCACCCCCCCCCCCAAAAAAAAGGTGTGTGTCATTATGCCCAGCTGAAGTTCTTTAATTTCTGATACCATCTTTGGATCAAGTTGCTGTTTGTATTATATTATGAGTGCTCTCTTTCATAGCTACTTGTTTTTGTTTTGTTAATGTACTATCCTATCTAATAGTCTGAGGATATGAATGATTTTGCCCCCATATCTCATTCATGTGTGTTTGTTGGGGTTGTTCTTTGTGTTGAAAACCTGTTGTGTAGTATCTGATGATTCTTACTGTGAACTCATGGAGGCAGCGGTGTGGCTGGGCATGTTGACTGGAGAACTTCATCCTGGGAAGACACCCAGCTTAGAATCGTTTGAGTTGAGAGTACAGACCAGGACTTCTAGTATTTGGGGAACCAAGAAAAAGACTAGAGAGGTCTTGTTTAATAAGCAGACTGACTCAGTGTGAAATCTGTTGCTACCTCCCTCAGCCTTTATCCAGTGACCTCCAGTCTCCTGCCAGGTTAGACAGAGGGATCACTCTCTGCATGTACCAGGAGCACACAACTCCTAAACTCTTACAGCAGCTATTTGGGATTAAATTTTCTGAACTGCCATTTTTATGAGGTTTATGGAGGGAGTTTATGGATCACAGAGCACCTGTGTAATCGAACTATCCTTAGCCACAAGCTTCCCTTTATGGAGCTTGTTTCTGTGTTTGGCTAGCATATGGATGTATTTTCCAGCTGGATTAGTAGTTGTCCCTAAGTTATTTGTTGACTTACCAATTCAAATAATCCTTACCACATATTAAATCTTTATACATACAGAATATGTTTCTAAGCTATCTGTATCTTTGTTTTGTTTCATATTATATGTTTACTGGGCTTTATTTTTATCTGTGGGGGGTGTATGTGTGTGTATGCTCTATGTACATGTGTGTGTACAGATGTTTGAGCCCCATGCAGATGCATGTGGAGGCCAGAGGAAAGACTGGGCATCTCTCACCATTGCTCTTTACTCTATTTCCCTGAGAGGGATTCTGTCAACAAACCTAGTATCCTCTTTTCTTGGTCACACTGGCTGACCAGTGAGCCCCAGCTATCCTCCTGTTGCCACCCCTCTCAGTTCTGCAGTTGTGAACACAACACAAACTGGAATGCCCGGCTTTTTATGAAGGTGCTAGGGATCCAACTCAGGTCCACATGCTCACACATCAAGTGCCCTTACCCACCTAGCCATCTTCCCTACCCCTCTAGTTATTCTTTCTAAAAATATTTCTGCAATTGAATACTGGTGGAGCATCTATAATCTAAAAGTCTCAAAATCAAGCAAACACTTTCTTCTTTAACATAGCGACTGGCTCTCAGAAAGTTTTGAATTTTAGAACGTATTTGAGTATATTTTGAGTTAGAGATGTTCAGCTCAAGCAAGTAAGTCTATACAGGTAGCCCATAGTCGGAAAGTTCTGAAACCTGAAATGTTTCTGGTCCTAAACATTTTAGATGTGGGATAGTCAGCTTATATTGTGAATGCTTTTTATCTTTATTCATTTGGTAAGTGAGAAAATAATATATGTCAATTTAAGTTACATTTTTTATGGCTATTGAGGATGAACAATTTCTATTTTAACCATTTGTCTGTAAATTGACACCCTGACCATAGCAGGATCTATTTTTCTTACTTAGCCATTTGTAAAATTACTTTTATAGCATAAGGACTAGCCCTCCTGTCTGTCAACATTATAACACAATAGTATTTGATTTCTTTCTGTGTATATATGAGTAGAAAAGCAGATTTTAAGTTAAGAACTTATTATTCTTCCCATTGTGACATATGCCTTGTGTCATTTAATATACACGTATCCTATTCACAAAAGAGAAAATGACTGCTAAGGCTACTTTAGTAGAAAGTCATTGTGAGGCCGGGCGTGGTGGCGCACGCCTTTAATCCCAGCACTCAGGAGGCAGAGGTAGGAGGATCACAGTGAGTTCAAGGCCACCCTGAGACTCCATAGTGAATTCCAGGTCAGCCTGGGCTAGAGAGAGACCCTACCTCGAAAAACCAAAAAAAAAAAAAAGAGAGAGAGAGAGAGAAAGCCATTGAATATTTGATAACATTAATTTTGCCATTTCCCAAAAAAGAGAAATAAGGTACTTCTTTTTGTTTTGTGATGATAATTTATTTCTTTTTAGTGGTTTGTAATTAGCATACAAAGTAGTTAGTTTCATTATGGCATTTTCATCTTTGCTTTGTTTTTGTTGATCCTTTTCTTCTACTTGTACCCTTCCATACACTTTATACTTTCATGTCACTTGTGCTTTAAAAAAAAAAAAAAAACTTATTCACAACCTCCATGCATATACCATGATCATAATATCCTTCCACCATCCTCCTTCTCCTCCCTCCCCAGTCCCCCCGCCACTGAATCCCGCCTTCTTTCCAACTAGTCTCTCTTCTATTTTGGTTTCTCCATTTCTTTTCCCTCCTATTCTTCAGGTCTTGTTTAGGTAGCATAAGCCACTATGAAGTCATTAGTGCTGTGGGCACTTTGTGTTTGGAAGACAGGATTGCAAAGCACTCCTCTCCCTCCTTTGACTCTTACATTCTTTCCACCACCTCTTCCTCAATTCTCCCGAAGCCTTGGAGGGTTTGATAGAGATGTCTCACTTAGTACTGAATTCTCCACTGTCACTTCTCAGCACTTTGGTGGGTTTTTAGTCACTCAAGTGGTCACTGCCCTATGAAAAGAGAAGCCTCTAACCAAAAGTGAGAGTTAGCATTACTATATGGGCATAATTATAAGTACTTAGAGGGTAGTTCAGTGGACATAATATATCCATTCAGCCAGGCAACTGTAGTAAGTAGTTCCCTCTCACCACCAGGATTTATGACCTCCACAGCCAAAGGCCTTTGATTAGGTTTTCAGTATCAGCTGTGAATTCCCTCCTATGGAGCAGGCTTCAAGTCCAGTAAGAGAACAGTTGGTTTCCTCCATAACAGACATGTCACTCTTGTACCAGTTGTGGCATTCGGCCTAGTTGGCCAGCTACAAAGCTTGCAGGATCACTGCTTGTTAAGACCATTGATGACTTTTCTCTTTCAGGCTTCATAGCTCTTTCCAGAACCCTGACAGCTAGTCAACAGGGAGGAGGCCTCCAGCTCAGCTCCTTAATTTCTCAGTGACCTGCAGCCCAAGCTTGTGGAATCTTCAGTAATAGGGTCTTACCATCTAGTTCTGGTGGGCAACCAAGAGCTTTGGCAATAGTTATAATAGCTCATAATGATGCCTGGGGGTATCAGGGGTCTTTCTGATAATTCATTGGAAAGTATCCCACCCCTGGCACTGAAATTTTCTTGTAACAATCTGTGGACTCTGGGTACACTATTATCCACCCCCACAGGCTACTTCTGCCCAAACTCTTTTTTAACGTATAATTTAGCTAGTGAAGAAGTAGGTATTCATAATATCTTTTTGGTTTTTTCAATTTAGGGTCTCACTCTAGCCCAGGCTGACCTGGAATTCACTCTGTAGTCTCAGGCAGGCCTCTAACTCACAGCAGTCCTCCTACCTCTGCCTCCCAAGTGCTTGGATTAAAGGCGTGCACCACCACGCCTGGCCATCTTTATTTATTTATTTGCAAGCAGAGAGAGAGAGAGAGAGAAAGGATAGGTGTGCCCGGGCCTCTAGCCACTGCAAACAAGATGCATGTGACACTTTGTGCATCTGGCTTTATGTGGGTACTGGGTAATGAAACCTAGGTTGTTAAACTTTGCAAACAATTGCCCTTAACCACTAAGCAATCTCTCTAGCCCTGATAATATCTTTAATTTTGATTAACCCTTCTCTCCCCATCTGCTAATCATGTCAGTTGTAGTCTATTGGCCTTCCCTATTTTTATTTTTCTGAGACATGGTCTCATACTGTAGCCAGACTAGCCTCAAAATCATAGTAGTCCTTTTGTTTCTCAACTTGGTGAGTGCTAGGATTATAGGCATGAACCACTATGCTGGGTTAAGGTAATTCTTTGTGTGTGTGTTCATGTGTCTGAGTGCAGGCACATGTATTGAGGTCAGAGGACAACTTTGGGTGTTGGTCCTTGTCCTCTTCCTTGTTTGAGGCAGGATCTCTTGTTTACGGCTGTTTGCTTGGCTAGCTGACTCGTACTTTTGGGAGATTCTGTCTCTGCCTCTCATTTGCTGTGGTTACATTTTGGAATTAGACATACTAGTGTGTCTTGCATAGGTTTTGAAGATCTGAACTCAAGTACTCATGTTTGCACAGCTAACACTATCCTCTGAGCCTCTCCCCAGCTCCCTAAGATGCTTCTCAAATACTTAAATGATTATAGAGGCCAGTTGCTTTTTGGTGGCAGTATGAGCTGCCAGTTGTCTCCATGCTTAAGAAGCTACATATATACATGAGGTGGGTTTTTTTTTTGCAGGGGGGTGTTAAAATATTAACACCAAATCTTTCATACTTCATAAATATTTTACAATATTTGTTTTACTTTATACTTTTGAATTATAAACTTTCAACAGTCTCTTTGGTGTGTGTATTGTGCATGTATGTTTATGCGTATTTGCATGTAAGTGGGAGCATGTTTGAGTGTAGGCCAGAGGTAAATAAATGTTGGTTATCTTCCTCAGTTGCTCTTCTACCTTATTATTTAGACAGGATTTCTCACTGAACCCAGAGCTCACCCACAGGGGCTAGACAAGCTATCCAACAAGTCCCAGGGATCCTTATGTCCACATCCTTAACACTGGGATTACAGGAACATGCCAACACACCTAACATCCATTTTACATGGATATTGTGGATCCAAAACTCAGGACCTCATGCTTGCACAGCAAGCCCTTTATGCCACATCTGAGCACCTCCTCAGCTCCAAGATTTTGTTTGTTTGTTACTAATTCTTCATTTTAAAAAGCTGAAGGGCATGATGGCACATCCTTTTTATCCCAGCACTCTGGAGGCAGAGGTAGGAGGATCACCATGCGTTTGAGGCCAGCCTGAGACTACATAGTGAATTCCAGGTCAGTCTGGGCTAGAACAAGACCCTACCTTGAAAAACAAAACAAAAAGCTGATCAAAGCTAGGTGTGGTGGTGCACACATTTAATCCCAACACCTGAGATGCAAAAGTAGGAGGATCACTATGAATTTGAGGCCAATTTGGAACTAGAGTGAGTTCCAAGTCAGCCTGGGCTAGAGTGAGACCCTACTTCAAAAACATAAGCAAACAAAGCCTGAAGGGGTAAGGGATTTTGTGTTTTAAAAAGTTTTACTTGTTAATTAGTAACATTTTGAATTGCTTGCTGTGAAAGGTTAATCCAGCATGTATGGGACTGAATGCAGACCCCCAGCAGAAACCAAGAGCTGCAGTGCTTCCAGCTATCAATCAGCAGACCCCAAAGAACTCGGGCGAGAAAGCCAGTGAGGCACCTCCTGTTTCTCTTTTGGCAAATGTTTTGGTGAATCCATCTATCAGCAAGCCAACCCCTCTTGATCCTTCAGCTTCCCAGCCAGTGACAAACTCCAGGTAAGCCAAGTGTTGTGTAAAAGATAATGATTCCATCTTTAAAAAGTTTACATCTTGAAAGACATTTCTAGATTTCAGAAATATCACACTTTTGTTTGGTTTACATTTTTGTTCACATTGAGCTTTTTTGATAGGAATTTATAAAACTAAAAGTGCTTTGTACTTTTTACGTAACATCCTTACAGGGTTCCTTAAGAGAATTCTAGCAGTATTGGACAGATGATCTCTACTGCCCCAGTATATTTAAAAGCAAGCTATAAGTGGCTTATGTCTCTGTCTCTATCATCTATTTTAATATGGACATTACCTATCAATTGTAGATTTATCACAGAAATGGTGTCTGTTCCACTGAAACACCAGTTTCTCTACTGTGTCTAGTGCCCAGAACTGTTTTAAACCTTTAACCTGTGTCATACATAAGTACATTTGAATTAGGGAAGCCATTATCCTGTCCTGCCACATAGTGGGATGGATATTATGGTGATAAATGCATATCCAATAGATCACACAAATATTTGTTGGTTGGTTGTATTTGTAAGAATTATTATCTTCATTTACTTTCAACATGGGACCTAAGCAATTTCATCTATGCTTTAACAGTCTTATAATTGTTGGTTAATTATTTATTAAGAGTTAGATTGAAATTACAATAGCTAAAGCACTTTTACTCTATAGTATGTCTCAAGAGTTTTCTTTTCCAGGTGTGTGAATCAAAGCGTTCATGAATTCAAACTTCAGAGTCTTACAGAAACAAAAGAAGGTATTATTTTACCTTACAGTTTGGATAGACTCTTATATTGCTCACTCTATATTGTAACTGGTATAGGAAGGCTTTGTACTTTACTAAATATGTTAGCTTTCTTCCTCAGAGGATGAGTGATTTCAATCCTAGGCCATTTTATATAAAAATTAGTAACATCTTACTAGTTCAGAATCTTTTGAAAACTTGGACATTTTTCAGCATATTGACATAAAATGGAAATCATCTTTAGTGTGTTAGATGAGAAAGCTGATTCATAAGTAGGGTTACTATATTTTTGTTTGGTACTACAGTAGGGATATTTGATTTAGGAGACAGTGTTATACATTAAATAAGATGCCATTTGTGTGTTCACTTCCTCTCCCTGTGTGAGTGTGACATCTCTTATTGACAGTTCAATGAAAGCAGAAATTTATTCATTCCTTTAAGACTTGGCGCATGCTTGCTAGGTTTGAGAATTTCTTCTAAGTAGAGATGTCCTCATGCATGGCAATTTGCAAACCTGCACAAGAAAGGAAATGCTAATATTAGGATTTAAGCAGTTGAATGTCAAAGAAGGCACCTAGAAAAGACTGATGGACATGATGTTTAGTAAAAGACTGGAGAACAGAGCCCATGTAGCTATAATTTAGTAAGCCAAATGCAGAGGCCTAATACATGAATCTCAATATGTTCTAAGTGTCAGAGATACTAGTGCTGCAAGGTAAGCAGGGGCAGGAGGAAGATGTTAAGGCCTAATAAACAGGGACTTATACATTAGCTAAATGAAATGGAAAAAAGATTTACAATGTGACCATGGGATATATAGTGAGCAAAGGCTACTGTTTATGACAAACCTGCTTTGGTGCGAAGTTTTCCTTCTTGTTTTGTTTTTTATCAAAGGATAATTCTTGCCTTGTGTACTTCAAGGTACTATTATAAAGCTAAATGTGAAGTACATAAAAGCGTTATGATACTATAAATCCTTACTGATATTTATTGACAGTAGTGAAGTGGCCGTTGTAATAAGTTATTACTGCTGTGCTTTCTGATGTGTTCTGATTAGCATGCTAATAATACATTTGGTCTTTGTCCTTGGCCAGCAGGTGAAACACGTAAGTTTGCTAGCACTAGTTCTTCTCACACAACTCCAAACACATCACTGAGAATGGTCCAGGCAACGCCATCTATAACGCAGCCATCGCCAACTGTGCATACCAAGGAAGCATTAGGTGAAGCATTTTGTCTGCATGTTACTACCAACAACAAATTAGCGAAGACTCACCTGCAACCTATTAACAGATATTCTTTATGTTCTTTAAGGTTTCATCATGAATATGTTTCAGGCTCCTCCTACACTTCATGACATTTCTGACGACAAAGATGAATGTCCATTCATAGATCAAAATGAAGGTATATTTGAAGTCCAGCTCCAAAGCAATTATTTAAAAGCTATTAAGTACACAGTATCACAGGAAGTTGCCATAGGCGTTATTATATAAGACACAACCTTGTCCTTGGCTATTGTGTCACATAGGAGCAGAGACTATATGAAATAAAAATGGTTGCAGTGTATGATAGGTGATAATTTTTCCCCCAAGTAGTAAGTGGTAGAGAAAGGCAAATTCTCCATAGGTAGGAATGGCCTGGAAAAGCTAATGAGCTCCCGAGACGAGACTTTAGTGACTTTAGCCCCTGGTGTAGAGAAATGCCTGGGAGGGGTGTTGGGGCCCAGCAGCTACCCACTTGTCTAGACTGACTCAGGCTCATCCTGGGAGTTGGAGGTCATGATAAAGATGAGTAGTTAGAATTGAAAAGGCTGGAAATGTAAAGCTAAAAGGTGATTTTATTTATTTATTTGGGGGGTAAAACTAGTTGGATATCTGTAGTAGTATAGCAAGAGAACCAGGGGTGCTGTTCTTTGTATCTGACAGATCTCAGGGGATCATGGTTATGTTACTTTATCTCACTATCAAGTACTTTATCTTGCTACCTCGTACCTGTTCTTTTAAAACATTATTTTGCTTCTTTTTCTAAATAAGTCATAAACTGTTACTCTCTTCTTTGTCGTTGAAATTTGGCCTAAAGGATGTTTTCGTTGAGTTTTTGTTTTGTTTTTTTCTGAACGATAATGAAATTTTATTTCGTTGAAATTTGGCCTAAAGGATGTTTTTGTTGAGTTTTTTTTGTTTTTGTTTGTTTTTATGAACAATAATGAAATGTTATTTCCTTTATTCTCTTTCAGAAAACACAAAGTCTTCTGCGGTTTGGGGAGTTAATAAGGTTATGTCTTTATCATCTGCTTTTTCTATTTTTGAAGATGGAAATAAAGAAAATTATGGGTAAAGAAACACCTGATTAAAGTAATGTTGGGGGAAGTATATATTGTCAAAGTGCCATGGGATTGCACTCCAGAGGCACCCATAGGTAGGCAGCATAGAGAGAACATGGATAGCTCACCAGATAGTCTGGGTTGCAGCCCCAGCTCTGCCATGATGAGCCTTTTTACCACATGACCAATAATCAGTTGGCAAAATTCTTCTTTTCTGTAGTACTATACAGGAGTTCCAATACAGAGAACCTCTCATAGCAAAAGTCTAATTGCAAAAGGAATACAGTTTGATTATAACTTGTCAGAGAACTGATGGATTCTCTGGACTTGAAACTGTATTAGATGTTGCCTAGCATGGTGGTGCATACCTCAGAAGGCTCCTAAAAGTTGGAACTCAGTGTAACACGTGTAATTTTATATTTACAGTTAATTCAATTTGCATTCATTTTTCTGTAAAAGTAAGGCATTTCTATGAAACCATTAACTAATTAAATATAAGTGGAAATTTTTCTAACACTTTTGAGTTTATTTCAATATATTTTATGATTTATGATTTTACATATCTTCCCTAGTTTACCACAGCCGAAAAATAAGATCCCAGGAGCTAGGACCTTTGGAGAACGCTCTGTCAGGAGATTTCCTTCACAACCAAATGTAAGTGAATTCCTGCTTCATCTGTGAAATGAGTTTTACAATCCTTTCCTCTTTATTTTACCAAATTATTATGCTCATCAAATTGTGTATATTTTTCTATTTTTGAAGATGGAAATAAAGAAAATTATGGGTAAAGAAACACCTGATTAAAGTAATGTTGGGGGAAGTATATATTGTTAGAAATATATTTTGTTATATATTTATATAATATATATATTGTTAGAAAATACAATGTTATGTGAATATATTTCTTAGAATTTTATACAGTTACTTGTCTATTATATATGTCAGATACTATAATAGGTATAGGAAATTTGATATGATTTTTTACCCTACAATAGCCTTTCCTTTAACTAGGAATAGCCACCTGGGGATAAATATTTTCCTAGACCTAGAAATAGAGGCATGTGGTGGAATATTAATGAGACAGACAAGCATCACCTTTTTGTTGGCCTCTGGTGATGGTGTTCTCATACGCCAGCAACATTCTATCCAGGCTTCTACCCTGGCTCTATTTTCCTTGATGTGCTTTCTTTTCATACCCAGCCGGCCCTATGCATGTGATACAGCAGTGTGAAGTGTTCTTACTCACTTTTCTCTAAGAAGTTCTACTCCATTCTGGTTCCTTTTTGTAATCTCATAGTGGATTCTTTTGAATGAACTATTTATTGCTTGGTTCTCTAATCCTTGTGATGCACTGCTTGACCTTAAATTTTTCCCAAAAAAACCCAAAAAAAAACAGATTGTGTTTTAGATAGTCACCACTTGAGAATGCCTTGACCAAGAAAACAATGCTTTTCTGTATATCCTAATGCTAAGCATAAGCTTGTGCTTTTAAACTTTTTATTGATACCTTCCATAATCATATACCATAAACCATTATGACTCCCTCTCCTCCCTCCCTCATATCTCTTTCCCCTCTCAATTAGTCTGTTTTGTTTTGGCATCATCATCTTTTCCTCCCATTATGTGTAGGTATTATCAGGCACTGTGAGGTCATGAATATCAAGGCCATTTTGTATCTGGAAACATACATTGTAAGCAGTCCAGCCCTCCTTTTTGCTCTTGCAATCTTTCCACCACCTCTTCCATGTGAGACCCTGAGCCTGTGATAGCGATGTCCCAGTGCTGAATACTCCACTGTCATTTCTTCTCAGCTCTATGGTGTCTTTATCCCAGTGGTCACCACCATCTGAAAAAAAAGAAGCTTCTCTAATATATTCTGGTGCTTTTTAAAAACATCCTGCTAGTTTTTCCTTTGAAAAACTGTATGTGGCATTTTAAGAGCAACTGAAGGGATATATCAAGTACAGTTCTCACCCATTAGTGTCTGTCTTTTCCCACAGACTCTAAAACTTGTCCTGTAATTATAATTTTGGAGACATCTGATTCTAGGAGCTGTGCTAGAAAAATATAAGATGAGCCTAAGGCATGCTATGCCAGGAAGTAATTTTTTTTATTTCGTTTTTATTTTTTCTGAAAAGAAAAAAATGACAGGGCTTATCAAAAGAACATAGGAACCAACTAGAAACCAAGTAAATAACTAAACCTGGTACAATTTAAAGGAGAAAAATCAGCAAAATAAGGTAATTTTCAAGTATAGCCCAAAAAATAAAATAAATCTCCATATTGATAAGAAAAAATGGGAGGGGGTGTGAAAGGACAAATCTTCCTTACAGAAGCATTCTGAGGGATGTAGAGGGATGTAGGAAGTCACCATTAGAACCTATGATAATAACTGCTAACAGGTAAGATTCATGGATGAATGTAACATCAGCAAGTAAAGCTTTAAAAGGAAACAGTATTTGCATAGCTTCTAAGTATTTGAACCAGATTATCAATTACTATAGTAGCTTAATATCTATAAATTCTTTGATTTCCTTCTGGGAGGTAGAGTTTAGCTCACCACCCTGCCAGTATGAGCAAGATCTGATAATGTGCTTCTAACAAGTAGAGTTGGGAAAGGAAAAATAATTCACAGTTAAAAACCTTATAGATACCTGACCAAGTGATTGGATTAATTCACTGGCAGTAAATCACGTAGTTAACATCCATCCCCAGTGTGCAATAAGGATACTTTCTTTGCCCATGATAGTCTTCTCTAAAATCTATGATCTTAATGTAATCATGAGTACCTAAGTCCAGATTTCCTGACCAAATATCCAAAGTGCCAGTGGGAGAAAGGTGGGAAGAATCAGTAGATGGTCATGGTCAGTGGAGAATAAGACAGGATGGTGAAATGCATCATGCTATCTTGTATGGGAAGCTGGAACAAAAAGGGACACTTTTTGTGAAGTGAAATTCAAATAGGCTCTATAATTACGTGTACTGTTTTTATGAATGTGCCATGTTTTGGAAGAAGCTGATGTTAAAAGGAAGCTTAGTGAAGGGTACAACTCTACTATCTTTGAAGCTCTCTTTTCAAATTAAATGGAAAATGTAGAAGCTAAAACAAACAATGTGCCTCTCATTAGTAGAGTAATATGGCTCCTCTAAGGTGTGTTAAAGATGAGAGGCTGGCATCTATGTTTCTTTAATTCCTTATCTTTTATTTTTTTTTTCCTTTTTTTTTTTCTTTTTTCAAATCATTGTTTTGAGGCAGGATCTTGCTGTTTGTTGTTCAGGCCAGTGTTGCTCCTGGCTCAAGTGATCCTCTTGCCTCAGCTTCCTAAGTAATTGAGACTACAGGCATATATCAACTGCTCAATTTATCAGCTAGCTAATCTTTAGTAATGTCTTAAATTTCTTTTTTCTTTAATTGTTTGTTTATTTATTTGAGGGGGGTTATGGGCATCTGGGGCCTCCTAACAAACTCCAGACATATGTGCCACCTTGTGCATCTGGCCTATACATGGGTACTGGGGAATTGAACCCAGGCTATCGGACTTTACAAGCAAGCACTATCTCTCCAGCCCTCTTAATGTATTAAGTTTCATGGGAAAAAAAGTAAACAGGAAAATTGCTTCTTTTTTTAAAGTTCATCTTTTATTGTAGGAAGTGCCTCACACTGAAAAGTATTTGGATGATTCAACAGTCTGGGGTATTCGCTGCAACAAAACCCTTGCACCCAGTCCTAAGAGTACAGGAGACTTTACGTCAGCTCCCCAGCTTGCATCTACACCATTCCACAAATTTCCAGCAGATTCAGTGCACATTACAGAAGATAAAGGTACATGTTACTCTGCTTTAATGTCTGTCTTCTGCAAAATTCAATTTGTTCAGTGTTAAAGTTTTCTTGAAATTTTCTTAATTTTTAAAGAGGGGTTGGACTGGGGAGATGACTCTAGATAAAGCATACAAGCATGAAATGAATACCTGAGTTCAGATTCCCAGTACTCATGCAAATAAAGCAGGATGTATAGTGTTCCCAGTGCGTCTATGGCAAGAGGCAAAGGGTTGGACAATTTTCTGGAGGCTCACAGGCCAGCTAGCCTGGTAAATGCAGCAATGAACAAGAACGAGAACCCCTCAAACAAGATAGAAGTTGGAGACCAATGCCTGAAGTTATCCTCTTATCTCCACACACACACCATGACATTTGCTTGGCTGCACACATACTCAAAACAAATTCTAATGGAGGATTGAAAATTAAAATCCACTATGTTACTGTTTGATTTGGGAGGGTTGGTTTGTATGTGTATGTGGAGTGGGGTGTGTGTATATGGGTGATTTTATGTGTCTGGAGACATGTATGGGAGGTGAGAAGGTAATGTTGAGGGTCTTTCTCAGCAGCTCTCCACCTTATATTTTGAAATGGGATCTGTCACTGAACCAAGAGCTAGACTAGTAAGCCCTCAGGGAACCTCTTGTCTCTTCCTCCCCAGCACTGTTACCACAGGTTCATACTGCCATGCTTGGCTTTCACTTGGGTACTAGGCATCTGAACTCTGTTCTTCATACTTCCATCACAAGGATTTTACTCACTGAGCCATTCTGTAACACTAACTGTTGTTGTAGTTACTGGTTTTCTTTCCACTCTCTTCATAGTTTGCATTTATAAAAGTTATAAGTAGGTAGAAAGTAGAAAAACCTATAGAATCATTCAAAGGCAAATGTCAAACCATTTATATAGGAGTCCATTTACATTGCATGCCAGGGGGAAAAAAGGACTACTAAAGACAGATTAAATTATTTAAATACTGGGGCTGGAGAGATGGCTTAGCATTAAGGCCTTTGCCTAAAAAGCAGAAGGACCCGAGTTCGATTCCCCAGTGCCAACATAAAGTCAGATGCACAAGGTGGCACATGTGCCTGGAGTTCATTTGCATTGGCTGGAGGCCCTGGTGCACCCCTTCTCTGTCTCTCTCTGCCTCTTTCTTTCACTTACTCTCAAATAAATAAAATATTTTTTAAAAAAGAATATTAAAGCTTTAAAAAATTATTTAAATACTAAAAATAATGAGTTACATTTTTCTAAGTTAATAAATAACAAATAGACTATTTTTGTCCATAATGTATGTGTCTACAGATTTTTATCCTACACAGAGAAAGAAATCTCATTTTCTTTTTTGTTTTTTTAGTAATTTGACTTTAAAAGAGTATAGATAAAACTCATGTATAGTCCGTATTTCTACCCCACTTCTAATGTAATACCTCTGCCTAAAAGATCTTTATATACACCATGAGATCTAGGACCAACATATTTTGACAACTGTTAATTTACTAGCAAAATGTTAGTATTGCTAGTACTTTAAAAAAATAACAATTGCTTACCAAATTAATAATGAGATAACTGCCAAAGAACTTTACCTCATTAGGTGGAAGCATATTCTAATGGAATTGTGAGTGACTAAGGAGGAAGGACATTGTCTTAAAGTACCAACCTAACATATTTCTGTTTAAATCTTAGAATTTAGTTTTAACTTGGATCAGTAAAGAATTTTGTGTTGAGCTAAAGGGAGCAGTGATGACTGAAAGACACAAACAACAGTATCTCTGCTACCTCCATGTCCTCAGTATCAGATTGTCTTAAAACTTGTGTGTACCCTGTGACTCATGCCAGTGACCTCCTGTGGTCCAGTGACACTGCCCAAACTGGACCTGCCACTCTTTGAGCCCTTTTTTCTTGAAGGATCATATGGACTTAGAGAGCTGAAGTGCTTACATAAACTAGTGATAGATTTTTTTTAAAGCAATATCTCGCATTTTTTCCCCTATGTTGTAGCACTTTTATTATGGGACACTATTTTAAAATTATAGTGAGAGGCAATATAATAAAGAATCCTGCAGCTGGAAGATGGCTCCATAGTTAAAGATCCTTGCTTACAAAGCCTGACAGCCAAGGTTCCATTTCCCAGTACCCATGTCAAGCCAGAAGCACAAAGTGGCACATGCTTCTGGAGTCTGCAATGGCAAGAGATCATGAAATGCCCATCTCTTTGTCTCTCTCTCTCTCTCTCTCTCTCTCTCTCTCTCTCTCTCTCTCTCTCTCTCTCTCTCTCTCTCTCTCAAATAAAAATATTAAAGGGGGAGAATCCCAGCTTTTGTCATCATATCAAATTTTATATTTGTGCACACATGTATGTAATGTGTCTGTCTTCTAATTTTTTGTGTATTTCAGAGAATGTGATAGCATCACAGTATATCCCTGTGTCTTTGGATTCTTATGAAGAAAACATGGTGGAGCCCTTAAAGGACATAAAGTTTGGGTATTGGTTTCTATCATTCTCCATTTCTAGTGTAGCTTTGCTTTTTAAGGTGTAAATAGAATACCTTATCCCAACTCTCTAATTTTACTCATTGGTAGCTTTAAGTCAGAATGTGCAGTCTGTAAACATGGACAGTGATCAGCCTGAGCAGTGCAAGAAGCAGCTGGGGACCAGTCCCATTTCAGGGTTAAAACTGCAAATCCTCTGAAACAAAGAACTTGACATGTTGACTATTGCAAAGCTGAGCAAACACCTAATTTCTACTTTACACTTATTGTAATTGACAAAATCAATAACTTTAAGAGAAAATAGATGTTTAAGCCTCCTTATCATGCAAGATACAAATTTACGCACAAATAACTTGAGTTGAGGCGACTTTCTTTTCCCTTATATTGTATATGAGGAAATTAGATCATAAAGGTATAAATTCTTGATCTATAATTACAGAGAAAATTTATGGAATTGGAATTTGAACTGCTGTTTTTTGTTTGTTTGTTTTTTTTGTTTTTTGAGGTAGAGTCTCACTCTAGCCCAGACTGACCTGGAATTCACTATGTAGTCTCAGGGTGGCCTTGAATTTATGGCAATCCTACCTCTGCCTCCCAAAGGCATGACCCACCACACCAGGCTTGTTTTGTTTTTGTTGGGGGGTGTTTTGTTTTTTAATTTAAAACCCTTCTTCTCACCACTGTACTATTGTTATCAAAAATCTTTGAGGTACAATTTTTGAGTAAAAAGCAAAATCTGATTAACTTGTATTAATTTTATTGTTGGGGAGTTAACCATCATCTCCATATTTATTATTTTTTCTTATATAAATGATATTCAGTCATTTATTTTCCTCAGCTCTTGGTTCGATGTAGTCTTCCTAAGTCCATCCAAACCTTTTTCTCATAAGACATACTTGGCATAAGATTACCTTATAAGTATATATAACAAAAGTCACAATTACCAGCCAGGTATACTCTGTCAAGGACCTAATTATTTTTAGTACCCATTTGACAGTTCATTTGTAATGAAATGAAACTCACATGGACCACATATAGAAGCTTCATTCCCACAGAAGTTTTAATAGCTCTCATAATGACTCCATGGCATGAATTTGCCTCTTAAGTACCCACACAAGCCCATTACAAGTGATTTCACTCAAGGAAACTTTAAGTTATGAGTTCCCATCAGGTATCTATAATTCTACAGATATAGGTTACCTATGAGGAATTTAAAAAATGGTAAAAGCATGATATTCTTATCTGGTTTTTAGGAGAAAAGGGCCAGAAAGTTAATAAACTCATATTCTCATGGAGAAGGAAAGAGGGTTTTATTCATCATTTATGTATCAATAGTAATGTGGACATTCATGTAATTTGTAAATAGCTAGAGCTATATTCACAATTTTCATTGCTGTCAGTAGTTCTCATTGCTCTCTGTAGCTCTGTTCCATACACTGAACTAGAGTATACTGAGCAAATGTTACTAGGGAAAATACAGAAGTAGGTCTGTAGGCCTCTGGTCATATTGTACGGTTTTTTGTTGTTTTTCAGTTTGTTTGTTTTTTTTGGGGGGGTTGTTGTTGTTGTTTTGGTTTGGGTTGGGTTTTTTGAGACTGGGTCTCATGTAGCATAGGCTGGTCTCAAATTTGCAATATCGCTGAGGATGACCTTAAGCTACTTGAGCTGCCTCCATTTCCTGAGTACTGAGGTTACCAGTGTTTGCCACAATGCTCAATAACATTTTTTTTTAAAATATTTTATTTATTCATTTTCAAGCAGAGAGAGAGAGAGAGAGAGAGAGAGAGAGAGAGAGAGAGAGAGAGAGCACGCACACCAGGGCCACCACCCTGTGGGTCCGGCCCATGTGGGTCCTGGGGAACCGAACCCGGGGCCTTAGGCACTGGAGGCAAGCGCCCTACCCACTGAGCCATCTCTCCAGCCCTCAATAACATTTTTGTAGAGATTCTGTTTAATAGATAAGCTGACTCATTGACACTAAACTAAGTCAGCAGGATTATAATTCTTGCCTGATAGACGTTTGACCAATGCATGTATTTTCTCTGTAAGTTACATCACAGCTTTCTTGCACTTAGGGGCATTGGACAATACTTTAGTACTACATTTGGGGACAAATTTAATGATGAAATTACAAACAATACAAGAATTCAGAAGACATGATACTCTATAACAAGGAGAGAAAGAAGATAGTATGAGAGCTAAAGCAATAATGCAGTATATCACTTTTTTGACCTGAACTAGGAATGTGTATGTTGGCTGACTCAAAATTTTTATTACTCTGCAAGTCTGAAAATGACTGCAAAGTCATGTATTGATCTGGATTTTTTGGATGTAGCATGAAGGTAAATTCACATATGTAAAATCTACTAATGAAAATTATGTATACATGTTATGTGTGTGTTTATGGAAATTATTAATGTTAAGTTGTTGATTATGCTTAACATTTTCTGTTTCTCTCAGTGTTATAAAAGGCATTTTTAGAATGAAATTTTGATTATTTTAGTGATATTTAGATGCAATTTGGGGGGAATAAACTTATTCCTCCTCACATTTTATACTTAATAACTAATGTTTTACAACTCACTGTTTATCCTAAGACATTACATGTCTTTAATTTCTACTTATATCTTACTAGCTATTTGCACGTATTTATCTAAAGAAAAATTTTTAATCAGATTAGTCTGTGAGGCAGTTTAAAATGTTTTTAGAATAAAGTAAACTGTTCTGAGACTTGATTGTGATCAAACCAAATAAGCTTCTCGTAGCATGAAGCTTTTGTTTTCTTTACCCTTTTCCCACATCTAGCCGAAGTCAAGAGAAAATTTCAGAACAAGCATTCCCCATTGATGAATCTATTGTGTCTTTACAACATACCAGCCAGCCTGCCACAGGTGCTATACTCACCCAGGAAGCAGTTTGTGGCCTTGAAGCTCATAAACACACAGATACTGACCTTGACATCGTGAAGGACCCACCAGATGCCAGCCCTGGACTCCAATCTAAATGGATGCAGACTAGTTCACTTGGGACTACCCCTGCTCCAAGTATGCACAAGTGTTCAATCTTAGCTGTTCTCTATAGACAGTAGCACAAGGAAAAGCTATTCTCTGAATAACTCTGAATGGGGATTATGAGTGGAGCATAAGCCCAGGCAAAACTTTTAACTTCATCTTAATACAGTTAGGTAGTAACAGACTTGAAAGACCAATCCAGGTCTCCCTCTGCTCATTGTAATCCAGAAGCAGTCCAGCATAGTGGGTGAGGGCACAGACTTGAAAGGCTAGTATCTAACCCTAGCTCCCTCACCAAGATTATTACAGTTTCTGCTCTTCTTTCCTTTTCTGTAAAGTGCAGGTGATGCTAGTACCTACTCCAGAGACTCATTGTAAGAATCCATGATAGTTAATAAATGTGAAATCATCAAGAGTGCTCTGTTTGTGCTTATCACCAAGTAACAACTATGTGGGATTAGCCTTTTGAAACTACCACCATCACTAATAGAAGCTTATATTACACTAACTATAGAGAAGGTTTTATTTTTACTTTAGATATTGCTTCCCTTTTGTGGACCCAAAGTTCTTCTCATATGTGCATGTAGCAGGTAGGGTAAGTGTTTTGTGGTATAAATGGACAAGCAATGAAAGAATGTGTGTCTTCAAGACATGCAACATTATTTGTAAAGATATGATCCATCTGCTCTAAGTGAGTGAGCAAGATAAAGCTAGTTGATTTCCTAAATCTAAACTGACAGTAACTGTAGAGCTACTAATTTTGTCTTTTGGAAATACTTATTTATATTGACTCAATGTTCCATAAAAGATGAAGCTATTGAAAGATTATTTGATGAAAGAAAGTCTCTGCTTGTTTATGTATTATTTCTCTGGTAAAATCATTGAATGCCAAATTTATGACTTTTTTCTTTTGTTTCTGTTTCTTTAAGACTTCACTGTTGAGAACCCATGGGAAGATGAATTGATTTGCAAACTTTTGTCTGGACTTTCTAAACCAATGAGTTCCTATCCAAATACTTTTGAATGGCAGTGTAAACTTCCAGCCATCAAGGCCAAGACTAAATTCCAACTGGGTAAGAATTATATGGGTAATATAACTTTGAATTCTTGTTCATCTGTGAGAACTTGATAGTAACTCATATGTGATATTCTCCTATCCACTCCACCTCCAAGAAAAAGTTAATATCTACAGGAAAAGCCAGTATAGGAGAATTATTGCTGCTGTTGGAACTAAAATGCATTTAACCTATAGAGGACAATTTGGCAATATCAAAATTAAAAATAAATATATTCTTATACTCAGCCACCTACTTTATGAATTCCCATAGATTTTATAACAAACCACAAGAATGACTTCTAAAATGTACTGCTAAAAGAAAATGGCAGAAGGGTGGGTATGTAATAACAGCTCATTGTTTTAAGTTGCAATTCTCTGATAACATGATGTAGAACTTTTTCATGTGTTTGTTTCTTTGGTTCAGATCTTTTGCCCCGTTTGTTAACTGGGCCATTTGTTTTCTTATTATTTAACTTTACATAAATATTTTGGATTACATTCATGTTAGGTGTGTATTGCAAAGATTTTTCTCCTAGCCTATGTCCTATTTTTTTAACATATCTTTACTGGAAGTTATTCATTTTTAATAAAATCTGGCTTATCAGTTTGTTTCTGTAATGGATGGTGCTTTTGATATTGAATCTAAAATGTCGTTGCTAATCTCATTATCACCTGGATGTTTTCCTGTTTTATTTTCTATCAGTCTTGTGTTTACATTTAGTTGTATGATATATTTTAAATTAATTTTTGTGAAAGATGCATGCAAGGTTTGTATCTAAATTACCTTTTGTTGCTGTTAAAATAGTGTTCTTGCTATGTAACTGTGAGGTTTGAGGCCACAAGAGACCGCTCTGAAGGGGAAGGCTTTAGTCAGAGAAAGAACACTGAGCTGCAAGCAATCTCCCCAGAGTGGAGAAAAAGCTGCCTGGGAAGGTCAGATCTAGGATTATAAGGGGAAGTGAAACTGAAGTCCAGAATTTGTCACTTAGGCTCCCAGGTTGGGGGGAGGGCCCAGGTGGTCATGTAGCTCTCAGCATCAGGGAAGGAAGGTCCCTCTGGCCAGACAGAGACACAGCAGGAGGGGGTTCACAAGGCAGGTTTTATCTCTAACTCCTATTGGGTCTGGTGTCCTTGTTGACACTTCTCTTGAAGCTCCCCAGCTGGTTCTGGGATTCCTTTCAGGGGAAACTGAGGTGCCGTGGGTGGACTCCATTTTAGAGCCTGAGTTTGGACCTAACAGTAACCTAGTCTGTCTTTGAACTGTGTGGGACAGGCTGGCCTCAGCTACTCTTGCCTCAGGTCCTGAGTGCTGGTATTATAGGCATACACCACCACCTCTGGCTCAGATTCATTTCTTTGTATACCAATATCGAATTGTTGCAGCATCATTGGTTTAAAAAAAAACTGCCTTTCTCCATTGAACTATGGTAGCTTGTTAAAGAACAGTTGGATATATTGGTATTGATCTATTTCTGTACTCCACTATGTTCCTTCAGTTTACTTGTCTCTTTCTGATATCCCACTGCCCTGACATTGCAACTTATTAATAAATAAGTCTTGAAGTCGGGTAGAGTAAGTGTTCTGACCTTGTTGGGTCTTTTGCTTTTCCATATATTACCATCAGTTTGTTGATATCCTCAAAGTGCTTCTTGGAATTTTGACTGAGATTGCAGTTCATGTGTAGGTCGTGTTGGAAGAACTGCCATCTTGACAGTATTGAATCTTCCTTTCCCTGTACAAGGAAGCTCTCCAGTTATTTCATTTTTTCCTTAGAGTTTAGTTTTTCTCATACACATCTTATACATATTGTTAAATTTGTACCTAAGTATTTTATTTTTTTACTTTTACATTTTTAAATTTATTGTTTTTGGTTTCACATGCCAGTTGTCATTTCACGTACATAGAACACTTGATCTCTGTACCTAGCCTGAATACATAATCTTTAATA
The DNA here is from genome assembly GCA_004024765.1 of Zapus hudsonius. Lineage (NCBI taxonomy): Eukaryota > Metazoa > Chordata > Mammalia > Rodentia > Dipodidae > Zapus > Zapus hudsonius. The sequence continues at coordinate 33,676 of PVHP010012383.1, forward strand.
GTCCCAGATTTTTTTTTTATTCTTTAGGCAGCCCTATCATCCAAAAAGGGTAATTTTAGTTCTTCCTTTCTCAGTCTGTATTCTTTTATTCCTTTATCTTATCCTTTTGAGTTAGTTGGGAATTCCACATTGTTAAATAGGAATAGTGAGATACATCCTCCCCACTTTTCTCCTGATCTTAGAGGAAAGAAAGCATCTATAATAGTCAGCTCACGCTGCTGGAATGAACCTTCAAACCAGGCACAGTTTATGGGAGGAAGAGGTTTATTTGAAGCTTAAAGATCCATGCAGAGAGAGAAAAGGTCCACAACAGCATCTCCAAAAACCAAGCAAGTACACTTGAAGCAGCTGAAACCACAGGAACTCCAGGCAGCATTCAGGCTGCTGTCTGCATACGTATAACTAGGATTCCAGCCCCAGAAACACCTTGGGCTGAACTCTAGCATCCACCCTAGGTGACACCTTCCCCAACCAGGAGGCTGCAGACAAACGCTGAATCTATTAAGGGACACCTGTTCAGACGATAGCATCTTATATAGTTTATCATCATTGAGTATCGGGTTAGTACTAAGTTTTTGACTATGTTAGTTATCAAGTTTGAAGTTTCTCTGTGTTCCTATTTTGTTCAGGGTTATCAGGAATGGGTGCTGAATTTTATCAAATACAATTTCAATATCTATTGACATGATTAATGTGATGGATTACACTAATATTGAACTAGCTTTGTATTTTTGGGATGAATTGTCAAAACTCATATTGAAGTTTCAGTTGCCACTGGCATAATTTTAAGAGGTGACTAAGGCAGTTGTTGCCTGATTAGGTCAGTCATAAAAGGGATTCAGACTGGCTCTTTTCCTCCCCTCACTTGACATACCCTCAAGGCCCTCACCAGATTCAGCCCCTTGATTTTAGACTTACCAGCGTCCAGAACTGTAAACCAAGTAAATTTCCTTTGTTTACAGTTTCCCAGTATGTGATGCTCTGTTATAGCAGCAGAAAACAGACTGTCATAATTATAATTTATTCTATACATTGCTGGATTTTATTTGCTAATATTTTGTTGAGGATTTTTACGTTCATATTCATGTTACAGTTTTCATGAGAGAAATGCTGGCTTCATTGAAGTGTTCACTGCCTACATACTTGCTTGCTACCATTATTTCAAACAAACTCATTTTTCATTAGAACTTTTAAGAATAAGAAAAATCATTTTTTTTCATTTTTCATTTTTCATTTTTACTTGTTTTTTCTCTTACACTCTTCCAGTCCAAGTTTCTTGTATGTATATCTCTCTTCTGTCTCAAGAATGTCTTGATTCTTCCAGTATGGTCTACTCGTGACAGGTTCCCTTGATTTTTTTTTTTTTTAAACATAATAAAGTCATTACTCTTTCCTTTTAGAAATAATTTCACCAGATACAAAAATCTAGGTTGATGGGATGTTTGGTATGGTTTTGTTTTTGAGAGTGTGCCAGGGCCTCCTGCCACTGTAAATGAACTCCAGATACATGTACTACTTTTTGTGCATCTGGCTTTATGTGGGTATTGGGGAATTGAACCTGGGCCACTGGGCTTTGCAAGAAAGTGACTTTTAACTACTGAGCCAGCCCTGTTTTTACTTTTGTTGTTATTATTTGCTGCATTCGTAATATAATATGATGAAATGTAGAGTTTTGATATTCTGTTTAGTATTCTAAGTTTTCTGGGTCTGGTTGAAGTCAATCATTACTTTTGGAAACCTCTCAACCATTATTAATATGCCAATGTTTCTTCTGCTCCTGCTTCTCCTCCTTCCTTTGGGTATTCTCACTATGGATATGATACTACACACCTTTGATGGTGGCCCCACATTCCTTGAATATTTTGTCCTTTGTATTTTTCTTTTTCTTTATGCATTTAAATTTTGAAAGTCTCTATTTGCAGATCTTCAAGCTCACAGCCATGTATAATGAGTGATAAACTGATGAATCCAACAAAGACAATCTTTGTTTCTATTAGTAAGGGTTTTTATTTCTACAATTTCTTTTTGATTGCTAGAGTTTCCATTGGCCTGCTTACATGACTGATTATCATTTTTCTTATACATTTTTTGTTTTTTCAATTAGAGCCTGTAGCATATTAATTTTTTAATCCTCTCCTCATGGAGTTAAAGGCATATAATCCTAGCACTGAGGATGCATAGACAGGAGGATTCTGGGGCTTGCTGAGCAGCTAGTATAGCCAAATTGGTAAATTTCAGTGAGAAGATGAAAAAATAAAGTTTTGAGGGTGTTTTTTTTTGTTTGTTTTTTTCATTGCTGGAAATTAAACCCAGGGCCAGGGACTAACACATGTGAGACAAGCGCTCTCCCACTAAGCTGCATTTCCAGCTCTCAAACTGTATTGTTTTATTTTTTCATATGCTTTGGAATTTGTTGGTGTTTGATAAAAAAGAAACTGAGATAAATGGGGTTTTTTATTTGTTTTTGAGACAAGGTCTCAATCTATAGCCCAGGCTGTTCGGGAATACAGTATGAGCATCAATTAGCTTCTAATTCATAATATTTTTTTCACGTTGGCTTCCTGAGTGTTGAGATTTCAGATGTAATCCTCCACACCTGATTAGTTGTGTGCTTATCTGTTGAGTCTCTCCTGTCTTTTTGGATTTCTGTAGAGCTCCTTGCTATCTCCAGCAGTGTTTCTTCTCCTAGACTTCTGCTCTGGCAAGCTGTGATTCTTTGTATCTTGTCTAGCTCCCTGAGTTTAAAGTAGTATCTTGGTAGCTTGTCCTTTGACCTTAGTTATCTAGTGGATCTAAGAATTGGTGATTTTCAGTTCAATTTTTTTTTGTATTGTTAACTTGGAATAACATAGTTCTGTGTATATCAGACTCAAATATGTGAATTCTTTTTAAAAATTTTAATATGACCAAGTGTGGTAGTACATACCTTTAATCCCAGCACTCAGGAGGCAGAGATACAAGGATCACTAAGAGTTCAAGGCCAGCCTGAGACTACATAGTGAGTTCCAGGTCAGCCTGGGCTACAGAGAGACCCTACCTCGGGGGGGAAGAAAGCCTGTCAAGACCATGAAACACAAGAAAGGTCTGAGAAACTATCAGCCGAGGAACAGCTAAGAAGATTTGATGCCAAAATATACTGTATTTGGACATGGGAAAACTAGTATAATCTAAATAAAGTGGATGTCGGTTAATAGTAGCATAATTTGCTGGGGCCTGCCAGGTGGCTGGAGTTTGGGGAGGGAAGGAGACAGCCAAACTGCTGCTGGTCTCAGAATGAGATTATTGGGTTTCAGGCCAGTCTCAACTTTCTTTTAACCCTGTGTCCTCTGTGCCTCTCAGCAGGGTCCCAAAGTGCAGAATATTCAGAACCTCTTCTTTCCTTGCAGTTTTTCTGTTAATCACTGACTTTTCTTTTTTTTTTTTGGGGGGGGGGGGTTCGAGGCAGGGTCTCGCTCTAGTCCAGGCTGACCTGGAATTCACTATGTAGTCTCAGGGTGGCCTTGAACAATCCTCCTACCTCTGCCTCCTGAGTGCTGGGATTAAAGGTGTGCACCACCACGCCCGGCTGAATCACTGACTTTTCTGAAATACAAAGTTGACTTTGTATTTTAAACTGTTACCAGTATTGGTACAGTTGTGCTTTACTCTTTTTATTCTGTTGTAAAGTATGTACATTTTTCAAAAGTTTTTCAGGAGATTTTTACATGTTCTTCCCATTGTGCAAAGGAGGCAATACATATATTGCCCATTTAAAATATGACAACCTTGAGCTGGGTGTGTTGGGGCACGCCTTTAATCCCAGCACTCTCGAGGCAGAGGTAAGAGGCTAGCTGTGAGTTTGAGGCCACCCTGAGACCACATAGTGAACTCCAGGTCAGGCTGGGCTAGAGTGAGACCCTACCTCAAAAAAAAAAAAAAAAGTGAAAGTGACAACTTTGATGAATAGTGGTAGGAGCCCAAGGTCACATGCCTAAGTGTCGTGGGCCATCAGAGCTTCTCTTGCCCCTCTGTTAGAATTTGTTAAGGTCTCTTTTGTGGTGTTTGTTTCACGTTTGCTAAAGTCTAGTTTCCCAAGGGATTACATATCCATTTTAACTTATTAAAATAGCTAAAGTACCAAGAAAAATTTTACAAATTCTTCACTTTGATAAAAATCCTTATGCCTTTTTGTCATTTTGACACATATTCTAAGGATCTTTGCAGATCTACATCAATCAACTTATTGGAGAAGGGGCCTTTGCCCAAGTCTTTGAAGCTATACATGGAGAAATGGATGACACCAAAAATAAGCAGAAATGTGTTTTAAAGGTAAATGCTCTAAGTAGCTTTTTTGTAGTCTAGAGACAAATTTTAGACCCTGACTTCAGTTTCAGCTCTGCCCTTAGAAAGTTAGCAAACTGTTCTCTGCGGATTCAGAATTGCCTTTCTTCTGCAACTGTCTTACAACAAGCCCCGTGCTGCTAAAGAGTTCATAGTTTGACACGTCTTCTATCATGCATCTTTTTTTTAATTATTTATTTCTTTATTTGCAATCAGAGAGAGAGGGAAAGAGAAAATAGGCATGACAGAGCCTCTGGCCTCTGCATATAAACTCCAGATGAATGCACCACTTTGTGCATCTGTGTTTATGTGGGTACTGGGGAACTGAAGGCAAACACCTTAATTGCTGAGCCACCTCTCCAGCCCCCTGCCTCACATCTTTATTAGGCAAAGGTTGCTTTCTTGCTTCTTGCAGAATGTGAGGCTGGATGTGACTATTATTTACCTAATTTGATATACAGGTCCAGAGGCCTGCCAACCCGTGGGAATTCTACATTGGGACCCAGCTGATGGAGAGACTAAAGCCAACAATGCAACACATGTTTATCAGATTTTATTCTGCTCACTTATTCCAGAATGGCAGTATATTGGTAGGAGAGCTATACAGCCTTGGAACATTGTTAGTAAGTGTTCTGTTTTTAAAATTATCAACATGAAGCTGAAGTGTACACAAACCTGTAATGTTAGGATTCTTTGTTGGTGAGCAGAAACAAAAACTTTGGCTTGGAATTTCATTAATTCTCTACAACCAACTTACAATGCCATTTGCATTATTTCTAGAATGCCATTAACCTCTATAAAAATACCCCTGAAAAAGTGATGCCCCAAGCTCTTGTCATCTCTTTCACTATGAGAATGCTATACATGGTTGAACAAGTCCATAGCTGTGAAATCATTCATGGAGACATTAAGCCAGACAATTTCATACTGGGAAATAGGCAAGTATGGTACTTCTTAATGAAGTTCTTTTCTCACATTTCCCCAGCATTTCTTTGCTATTTGTGCTTATGTATCCTGGCTCTTGTTTGCATTTAATCTAGATTTTTGGAACAGGATAATGAAGATGAAGATTTAGTTGCTGGCTTGGCACTGATTGACCTGGGTCAGAGTATTGATATGAAACTTTTCCCCAGAGGAACTACATTTACAGCAAAGTGTGAAACTTCTGGTTTTCAGTGTACTGAGATGCTCAGTAACAAGCCATGGAGCTATCAGGTATGAAAGGAAACCAAGAGGTCTGAAAACATTTTCTTTGTTGTACTTCTCAGATTTTTAAAATAAATTTGGGGGTCTACTTAGTATAAGCTGATTACTTAAGCAGTAGAATGAGAGATGGAATTTATGGTTAAGGGAAAAGTTCTACTTCTTAAGAGTATTCCTTTCTGACTATTCTGTTACCAGTAAAAGAATTTGACCCTGGGAAAAATTATTAAATGTGAGCTCTTTGGAAAGGAATTAATGCTACAAGGAGTCAGCTTGATTTATTGTTATCACAGCAAACATACTTGGTTTCCTTTATTGCCAGGATTAACAGGGAAACTCAGCCCACCAACCCCAGGCAGAACTGAGCCAGTGTAAGAACACTTGGATGTTCTTGCATGGGAATTGAATCTTACAGATGGTACAATCAGATTTCTATCCTGATAACAGTGCCTAATCCAAAAAAAAATTACAATGGGTCATTATTATCCTGAAGGTTAGCTGCATAATCTTCAACATTGGAATATTAGCTGACAAAGAGGATACCACTAAATAGGATAGATGTAAAGTTTTGAACCTGGGTTGACAAAACCAGCTGCCCAGTTTCTAAGTGAGAGCTATGACTTTCCAGGAGCCCTTAATAAAGGGGCAAAACTGAAGGTCTTATTTCCAGTCTGTTACTGTTTGAATGCTGGCCTAGCATCTCCTGGGGACATCAGATGGCTTGCTTTTCTACAGATTTGGAACAAGTTAAAATATCCTTTTCAGTTATGAACACCTCACACCAAGACCCTGGAGTATAGTCATAAAGTAATTGCCATGATCCCAGGGGAGTGAGTTCGAAGGACATCCAAACTGAGGGATTTGAGTGTTATGTTTGTACTAAGTAACAGAACAAAGGACTTGAAAAGAACACTAGCTCAAGGAAGATAGTGTTTTCCAAGTTTCAGAGGCAACAGTGATCGGCTGTCCATAGATGCCACTACTAGGGATACAAGCATGCACCATACCATGCCTGGCTTTTTTATGTGCATTCTGAGGCTCATCCTCGGGTGGACCATCTCCCCAGGTCCCAGAGTTCTTAAAAGTAAAGTCCTATGGTTATTTAGCTTGCTACCTAAGTTAGAGAGAAACTTCCTTATACTCACCGACATGGAGATTAGGACTGAGTCACATGTTCCTGTTTTCTTCATAGGTTGATTACTTTGGAGTTGCTGCAACAGTATACTGCATGCTCTTTGGCACCTACATGAAAGTGAAAAATGAAGGGGGAATCTGGAAACCCGTAGGTCTATTTAGAAGGTAGGTAATTGGCATTGATTCTACAGTAAAAAGCCAATCAATATAGCAGAATGGTGAGTTTCATCTAACCCAAAAAGTGAGCTGTACTACTACATTAAAAAACCTGTTTCTTAAGCCGGGCGTGGTGGTGCACATCTTTAATCCCAGTACTCGGGAGGCAGAGGTAGGAGGATTGCCGTGAGTTCAAGGCCACCCTGAGACTACAGAGTGAATTCAAGGCCAGCCTGGACTAGAGCGAGACCCTACCTCGAAAAACCAAAAAAAAAGTTTCTTGAGCAATGTCATGACAACAGTCCTGGTACTAGGCAGTGTGCAAATCACACAGTGTCACCACTTCTATTTTCTCATTTGTAAGAAGCAGCAACCAAAGGCTAGTAATGTAGCTTAGTTATATAGAGCACTTGCCTAGCATGCCCAAGGACCTGGGTTCATTCCCCAGCACCATAAAATATGTGGAGAGCAGGTAGTCAGTGTGTCATGGAGCCAGTGAAAGCTCCAGGCCATGTTGTTGGCATCCTGTACACTTAAGTGTTTCTTTTTATTAAAGGAATCACATAACATCAATGAGCCTCATAGATGTTCCTTTGGGTGTTTTTTTTTTTCTTTATATAAATAGGGATAATGCTGATCCTACTTTCTCATTTGTAAGCAAAGTAAATAATGTAGGTAAAGGAGCTTTGTGAACTATAAAGTAGTAAAAGAAGACAGCTTTCTAGTACAAAACAGAGTTCCTAATTCCAGTCATGTGTACCTTTAGTTTCTCTGAGATTACAGTCTTTTTTAAACTATTTATTTATTATTTGAGAGAAAGTATGGGCACCTCAGGGCTTCCTGCCACTGCAAACAACCATGAGGCACATGAACCACTTTGTGCATCTGGCTTTACATGTATACTGGAGAAGTGAGCCCAGGCCATCTGGCTTTGCAATCAAGAGCCTTGAACCAATGAGCCATATCTCCATCCTGAGATTAGATTCTTGTCTATAAAATACAAAGTAATGTTTGATCTAGAGTTCATCCTGTCAGTACCTGTGGCTCCCCCAGCATAACACTCTGAACACACTCCTGGTAATGTTTTATTGAGGCTGAGTATTGATACATGTATGTACTTGATATGATTTGTGCTTTCTTCTCAACTTTTTTGAGGTATAAAAGTAGAAAAGTATACTCAATGTATACAGCCTAATGGAGAATTGTCAATGTTTATCCTTAGAAAAATAAGAATTGCCTTGAACTCCCTACCCTTCTGTAAAAAGGGGGGAAGCATTGGCAGTAATTTTACAAATGTTGTGTGTATACAGTGTTAGACTCAAGTCCTGAAGAAAAACTTAACAACAACTATGTATTATTCTGTATAGAGTCATCACATTCAGTGGGTATTTATTCTTTCTCATTGTTGTTTTGTTAATAATTGAAGTGCTAGATGGTTGTCAGAAGACTTTTATCTCTGGTCACTAGTGTGAAAAGCCCAAAGCTACCCTCTGCAGACCTCACCGTAAGAGCTCTGTTTCTGTGTGCTCTGCTTTCTCCCAGGGCATCCTCCCCATATTCTAAACTTTGTAGTTAACTTAAACCACTATAAATAACTAAAACTCTTAAGTCTGAGCTCTCTCCTGTGCAACACAATCTTTCTATCCAATGTTGGCATATATGCTGTTAGATACATAAGAACCATGTAGCTAAATTATCAGACTCTGGCAGTGTGGTATGCAGAAAACTAAAAGATACTTTTCTTCACTGAAAAGCTTAAAGAGCCACTTAGATTGTTCTTGGAACAAGGTATAATTAGACTTTTTTTTATCTTTAATTTATCTTATTCATAATAGCTTCAGTGCTTCTATTATTGGTTTGCTAAACTACATTTAAGTAAGAGTTGTCCTATTAGCTGTCCACACCTGTGGAAAGTAGATGAAGGTATGGTTGCTGTGTGTACTGAAGACTACATTTTATTCATTGTTGATGTTTTGTCTTCAGGCTTCCTCATCTGGATATGTGGGAAGAATTTTTTCACATAATGTTGAATATACCAGATTGTCATCATCTTCCATCTTTGGATTTGTTAAGGCAAAAGCTGAGGACACTATTTCAACAACATTATTCCAACAAATTTAGGACCCTGCGTAATAGGCTAATTGTACTGCTTTTAGAATATCAACGTTTGAAAAAATAAAGTGTGGATATGGACATTAATCACTTTGTAAATACAATCTCTCACTTTGAACCTTTCCCCACACACACATTTGTTATTTATTTGTTAAAAATAAAATCCAAAAGGTATATCCATGTGACGTGCCTGAAATAATTATTCCAACAAAATAGACAAAGTAAGGAGAACCTTGTTATGGAGACTGATCTTAGGTGTACTAAGATTCTTGAGAATGATTCAGATGTGAATGTTTCTAGAAATCACCCTTTAAAACGCTGGCCTGTGGACTGTAGAGATGGCTGAGCAGTTAAGGCTCTTGCCTAAAAAGACTAACAACATGGGTTCTATTCCCCACTACCCACATAAAGCCAAGTGCACAGTGAAGCATGCATCTGGAATTGGTTTGCAGCAGCCGGAGGCCCTAACCTCTCTCCCTCCCTCCCTCTCTCCCTCCCTCCCTCCCTCCCCC
>PVHP010012384.1:0-39099 GCA_004024765.1 Zapus hudsonius
GCAGAGAATGACGGGATGAACAAGGGGCCCACAGCCACAGCCATTAAATCAACACAGGATAAGCCAGTGAGACAGAAACCAATGATTTCGACACAAAGACCTCTAAGCTCACAACCTTAAAGCAGCCTTAATACTCATCCACCACGACTCAGGGAACTGAGTGGAAGAGGGGGTGGAAAGATTGTGAGAGCCGTGGTGGAGGAGATTATCCAGAGGCATGGCCAGGAGAACCTGGCTGAATACTAGGCTATCCATGGTCCCCTGTCACAAGGACTGATCCAAACGACACATGGAGGAGGTTATCCAGTGGAGGGAGAAGGGGAGGGCAGTGGGGAATTGGGGATAACAACTCATTGTTTGCCCACTAAATGTTGTAACTCATTATGGACAATAAATTAAAAATAAATAAATAAATAAAAATAAAAATAAAAAATAGGGAAAAGGGAAGCAGAAGAGATAAGGCAATAAAATAAGAGTTCAACAAATGTGATTTCTGGCCTTAAAGATGAGAGAAGTCGCCACAAGTCAAGGAATGCAGGCAGGTTAGAGAAAGACAAGGAAACAAATTCTTCGCACTGTAGTGGTTTGATCCAGGTGTCCCCCGTAAACTTAATGTTTTCTGAATGCTTAATTCCCAGCTGATGGCAATTTTGGAACCTTGTTGGAGGTGTGTTGTTGGGGGTTATAGCCAGCTTCCCCTTGCCAGTGTTTATCATATCTGCTCCCTCTGTCCATGCTGTCATTTTCCCTGACATCATGGAGTGTCCCCTTGAGTCAGTAAGCCAAAATAAACCCTTTCCCTCACAGGCTGTTTTTTGTCAGATTCCTTGTTGCAGCAATGAGAAGGTTGACTACAGTACCCACCCTAAGGGACACAACCCTGCCAAGCCCTAATCTTATCCCAGTGAGGGTCATTCCATACTTCTGATCTTCAAAGCTGCAAGATAATAAATCCACATGATTTTAAGCTATTACAAGTCATGTGTCTTTGTTATAGACTTCATGTGTATGGAAAGTAGCCAACAAATGCGGGTGGTCAAGGAATCCAAATGACCACTGGACATTATCTCATTAGCTCCTTGGTATGGTTCAGTGAAGACTATGAAAATAGATGGTGCTCTCCACCACCCACCCGGAGAATGCCCATAGATAGTTGACCAGCTCAGCCATGCCCAGAGACCTACACCCTCCTCACACTAGGAGATATTTTGTTTTTTCTTGGAGTGGGGAGGGGGGGGTCACTCCAAAATTTAACAGATGCTTGGCCAACAGGAGTGAGCATCAGAATTCTTGTCCCAGCTCATTTGATAGCAAACTGTGTGTATTAGTAGTCCTGACACTAACCCCACAGGAGCTCAATTTCTCCACCTTAAAGTGAGAGCCTTGAGGTGTGTCTCCATGGGCCCTTCCGAGGTTCAGCCTAGACCTCTATGTGTTTGTCTATGGTATGCTTCCCTAACCCACCTTCTTTATAATGCATTGCTACTTATCATCACATATAACCAGAATGTATAAGTGCATCAAAGATTTTCAAAGTGAGATTTATTTTGCAAAATCGAATGTTCCATCCCAAAACTCACTGGTTTTTTACATACTTTTGACTGTTTTGACTGTTGATCATGATTCAATCTACCTCTCCCATGGATGTGGTTTGCCTATAAAACCCATCCTGCCCCTCTTTCTGATAAAATGCTTCCCTTCATATAGCAATTCAAACAAGAATATTCTCATGGCAAAATGTCACAAGGTTTGAAGCTTCTCTGTTCTTTTTCATTAAAAGTCTTGCTCAAGTAATTTAAATCCCTGCTATCCATCCGCAATACATCACTAGTTCCAGCAGGCAGAGTCGGGCTGTTCAAAGATGGCCCTCACTAGATAATAGACAAAAACTGAGAGTAAACATTCAGCCATTTGAAGCAATTTGATATAGCCACAGTATCCTAGTGCAGGATATTTTCTACTGATTTGTTTTGCTATACTGTGAAAATTATTGGTTCACAGAAGGTAAAAAAATTTTTTAAAAAATAGTCCTTTGCTATATATAGCTTGAAAAGCACTGATCAGAAGATGTGGATACCTAATTGTTATAAGATGAAATAATTATAACATGAGAAGATAAAGGTTTTCATGCTTAATTCACTCAATCAATATATGTTTTTGGCTGTTACAGTAAGGTTACCCTTAACAGATAGGTAACCTTGGCCTTAACTATTTTCCAGGTCAGTTTTGCAGATAGGTAACCTTGGCCTTAACTATTTTCCAGGTCAGTTTTGATATCCATAAAATGGACACACCAATAAGATATATGGTTACTGTGAAACTTTTATTGGTGCTTGGAACAGTGTAAGCACTCATTGGTTAAAGAGGAGGAGAGGAAGAAGAAAAGAAGGGGGAGAAGGCAAGAATTTCACCAGGTGCTTAAGCTAGAGATTGTCCACTTTCTGCACAATGGAATATGTAAGTGCTATTGTTGGAGAGAAGGCAGAGATGACAGTCATGGGTGGATGAAGAGAAGAGAAAGACAATTCTTCCTAGAGTTCAGAGTAAGCTTTGTAGAAAAGAAGCTTCAGGGCAAACAAGATGTCTCAGTGGTTAAGGTACTTGCCTGCAAAGCCTAACCACCCAGGTTCAATTCTCCAGTACCCACGTAAAGTCAGATGCACAATGGCTCATGCATCTGGAGTCTGTTTGTAGTGGCTGGAGGCCTTGGTGTGACCATTCCCTCTGTCTGTCTTTCTTCTCTCTCTATCTCTCTCTGCTTGGAAATAAATAAATAATATTTTAAATGCTTCCTACACAGGAATGGGAAAACTAAGTGTGGTCTTGCATAATGACAAGTCTCCGGCAGAGGAAATAGTGTGTTCAAAAATACAGAGGTTGAAATGCAACAGTCATTCGGAGACCCTCAGCAGTACAGCATTGGTAGTGTGTTGGCAGATAAAGGGCAGAAAGGGCCACTGTGATCCTGCCTTATGCTCTGTCCTTTATGTAGCACAACCTCTGACACACATATCCATGTCCCACCATGATGGAGGTTTGGACTTTCTCAAGTTAGTAAGGAACCATGAAGTGATGAATGAAGGAAAGAAGGAATAAACACTCTTCTCATTTGGAGCATGGGTCCGAGCCCAACTGCACTTCTCTTGGACTCGATGGCCTCCTGTTTTGTCCCCATGTGCAGATGAGAAAACAAAAGTTTAAAACCCCAGTGACTTACCCGTGACTCATTCCACAGACTTTACAGGTGCCAGGTCTAGTGAACTCCAAATCCCAAGTCCATCCTCACAGTCCATACAGGCCATCCGTCTGTTCCTACCCATGACTTTGTACAGCAAAACATTTAGATCTAGAGACCTCGTCCCCAATTCACTCTTGAGTCAGGGAGCTAAAACTGACAGCAAGGAAAGTGTAACGGCCATGGAGTTTTCAATCACTATGGAGTGTGAGAGAGCATGCATGCGCCTGTGCTGCCTCCTGTTGGCATTGGCCAAACTCCTAAAACATCTGGCACATGGGGGAGTGCCTGGGTGCACACAAACCAACATAAAAACAGAGGGACCATTGTGACATCAAAGACTTGACTAGCAAACATGAAACCAGTGTTCCCAGAAGAAACTGAGAAAAGGTGCAGAAGATAGGCCTGGTCACACTTCATAAGGTAGAAGTTGATAATGTAGTAACAAGGGTAACTTCCAAACCCTGAGGCAACAGAAAAGGGCTGATATCTGGGATCCATTGGAACTGCAGCTAACCATCTAACCCTGGGATGTAACTTCAGTTTTCCAAGAAGTGGTGGACTTTATTCGTGAGTTATAGCCACAGGGTAGAACTCAAAGGTCCCACAAGGTGACAGAACCAGTCGGTGGATTGAAAAATGGTAGAGAGCATTTGAGAAGGGAGCTTCCAGGGCTACTTCCTGGAAGTGGTGACACTTGCAAGACTAGAAGGACTTGACTGTGGAGAAGAAAGAAAGGATATTGCACATGGGGTGTATTATAAGAAAAGCTATGGTGAGTGAAGAGTTGTATACAGACTGCTGAGATCTGTGCCCTCCAGAGACAAGATACATGCAAGGAAGGATCTAGGGAGCGAAGGTACTAGACCAGACAGCAGGGACATGAAATAAAAGTGCAGGCAGTGACTATCAGACTGAATGAATCATTCTACCCTAGAATCAGCATTGCACTGCAGTGCTCTACGTGTATAATCCAAGGAACTAGTGGTAGGCACACCGCATAGTTGCACTACAGACCCTGAGTAGAAGACCCAAGAGAGTAGAATCCCCATGGCATCACTGAGCATCTGCATGAATAATACAGGTACCTGCCACTGTTACCCCCACTCTCCCTTAGCCCTGGCCCATACCACCCATCACCTGTCGTAGTTCCCATCTTTCTTCTCTGCTTTAATTACAGCATCTCTTCCGTGAAGTTTACCTGACCCTCGTATTGGGTTTATTCACTCAGTCTTTGAATTTACTTTCAGTGTGTCTCTACTAAATGTCAGGCACTGTGCTGGGCATATAAGAGGTGGTCTTTTAGTACCATATGGCTCCTAAACCACAGTTCTTATGTTATTATGCTGTGACGGCATATTTATTGGTTTGTCTCTTCCACTAAGTCATTTGATCCTTGAAACTTCATTAAATCATGCTTCTCTGGTCAGGGTGGTGGCATGTCTGTAATACCAGAACTAAGGCCAAATCAGGAGAATTATAAGTGTGAGGCCAACCTGGACTACATAGGGCTACACAGTGAATGTGAGGCCAGCCTGATCTACCAAGACTCTATCTCAAACACATCACACACACACACACACACACACACACACACACACACACAAACACATACACACACCACAAGGTGTCTCCTCTAAAAGAGAGCCCACAATATAGTAGATGCTCATTAAATGTTAGCTGACATGATTAATGGATGAATAAGTGAATGAATAGATGAGTAACAGGTATGTATGTGACCTGCCGCAGGACATACATACTACAGCTTATATAAAAGTTGACTGAAGTCTGAAGGTGGGCAGGAGATGAGGACAGATACACTGTCCACTCCCATCTCAGGATACCAGATTTTAGATCTTCAGATTTAAAATTGTGGTGAGAGGTCATTCTGAATCCTTTGAATCATTCCAAGGAGACCAACAAGCCTATTTCTGCATAACATAGCCATCAGTGTCTTCTGATTGCTTAATCCTCAGCTGATGGCAATTTTGGAATTGGTACCTTATTGGAGGTGTGTTGTTGGGGACACACTTATGGGTGCTATAGCCAGCTTGCCCTTGCCAGTGTTTGACACACTCCTCTGATGCTGTTTTCCACCTGAAATTGACCAGGAGGTGATGTCCAGCCTCTGCTCATGCCACCATTTTCCCTGCAATCATGGAGCTTCCCCTCAAGTCTGTAGCCTAAATAAACCCTTTCCCTCACAAGCTGCTTTTGGTTGGGTTCTTTCTACCTGCAACGAGAAAGCTGACTGCAGCAAACACCAACAGCATTATGTAGCAGCAGAAAAGGTGGTGCCTTCCAGATGAGGAAGACTGAACCAGTCTCTGGTTCTTTACCCACTATTTGTGGCTTGTGCAGTCTTCAGAAATTGCTTTATCTCTGACTGAGGCTCAATTTCCTTATCTGCAAAAGGACAGCAAAAGAATGCAGTAAAGATTAAATAAAATCATGTCTGTGAGGACTCGGCTTGATGTCTGATTCTTACTTAGTATGTCTTAAAATCCATGATGGAAAATGAGGTTGGAAGGCAGGGAGGGGTAAGATGAAGAGGGAGGGAGAGGAGCAAGTTGGAGGATGAGGGCTGTGGAGCTGTGTGGACCTAACAATCTCTGTATCCATGAGCCTTTCACATGCCTGGCACATGAAAGCATCTCAGCACCTATTAGTCATGCCCCCCCCCCCTACTTTCAACTTCCTTCTAGCACAGTGTTCAAGACATCACCTCTGAGACCGAGATCCAAAGCAAAGAATAATCAAATGCACCAAGTTCTGAGACAGAGACAAGGGCTCCACCTACTGTCCATAACAGGCATTTCCCTTGCTCCCAGGGCTTTGTCTAAAGTCATCTGGCCTCCTTGGTCAAGCTGGCCTGGCGTGGATCATATGGTGGTGTGCAGCAGAGCTCTCCCTAGACCCAAGAGCAGGGATGTGGATGGTCACAAGTGGGAAGATGCCATGTAAAATGACCCCTCCTAAGCCCTGCTGTTTCCCTCTCTCACTCCCCCTCCCCTCCCTCAAATCACACATGAAGATGAGAATAGTTCAGCAGAATCTCACTTCCAGATAAAGTACACAAGGGGAGGGTTGAAGCCAGACAGAAGCCATGGGCACTGGGTACCTGAGTTTGGCCTCCATTGCCTTCTGCTTACTCACCACTGTAAATGCACTCCAGACTCATGCACCACTTTATGCATCTGACTTTACACGGGTACTGGGGAATAAAACCCAGGTCATTAAGCTTTGCAGGCAAGCACCTTAACTGCTGAGCCATCTCTCCAGCCCCCTTCCTTTTTCTTTTAGAGCATTGTTTAATGTATTAGCATGGCCTTCAAGACCCTAGAGGAACTCTATATTTGATGGGGTTTGAGCCTGAGGCCCTCTGTCCTCACTTATGGCTTGACTCAATCCTATTCATTGTGCAATACTCATTGTCGAGTTAGGTGTTCTAGAAGCTCCTCCATAGATACCCAGTGTGTTTGGTACTCCTTCACTGCTTCCTCAGTTTCCCAGCTTTGGTCTTGTTTAAGACTCTTTCTCTCCCACAAACGCTGATCTGTGTACTTAGTGCTCTGTAGCATTTGTCTTTCCATACAGAAAAGGAGTCCCTTAAGTAATACTTGATGCTATAATGGGATTAATCAATTAATTAAGTAACTGACAAACTAGTGCATGTGTGGTACATCTCTTCTAATCACATTTACCAGTGCAAGACTTTTGGCCAGTCCCTGCATATCTCTTGCCTGATTTTTTTTCCTTTTAAATATTTTATTTATTTATTTATTTTTTATTTGCAAGCTGAGAGAGAAAGAAAAGACAGAGAGAATGGACATTCCAGGGCTCCCAGCTGATGCAAACAAACTCCAAATGCATGTGCGCCTTTGTACATCTGGCTTTACATGGGTACTAGGGAATAGAACCTGGGTGGTCAGGCTTTGCAGGCTTTGCCTTAGCCATTGAGCCATTTCTTGCCTGTTTTAAAGTGCCAATATCTATTTCTAGGGATAAAACAATGAACAAAACAAAGTTCCTGGTCTTCGGAACTAACACGTTGGAGCGATAGGGAAGACATGCAATTAACAAGAAATGATGATGCAAGATAATCTTGTTGTTTTAAAGATTATACTCTTATATAACGTCTCCCCTGCCCCCATTCTGCTGAGGGCCCTCCTCAGTAGGGTTATTGGTATTCACTATGGGGTCATGAAGACCTCAGTCAGTCTCTGCAGGGGGTGGGGGAATAGTCCTACCCACCCTTGGCTCTTACAAATCTTTCTGTCCCTTATTTTACAATGTTCCCTGAGCCTTGGCGGCCAAGTCAGAAGTGTGATTTAGTGTTGAGTTCTCTGTAGCCTCTGGATTTTTGCTTTGATGCATTTTGAACTACCACAGGTCTGTTTCCATCTCCCTGGAGCTGGTTGTCAGGCTAGAATGAGAGCAATACTCATGTCACCACTTCCTCTGCAATGTCTCCTGGGCCCTGGCAGATGTGGTAGAGGTGGCATATCTCTTGGTAGGCAGTCAATCATCTTTTCTTGATTTCTTGATGGGTATTGGATCTCACCAGTATTATCTGTCATCTGTAAAATAATACAAGTTTTCCAACCAAGAGTGAGAGAAGCTTGGATGAAAGGGAATAAGCGTAGTTATTTGAGAGACTTTTGGATGAGTATACCCTTCCTAGCCAAAGGGGCTTCTCTCTGGAGTCTATGAGTTCCTGTCCATAGGATTCTGACTTTGTTCTCAGTACCAGGTAAGAGTTCTCACCCTCTGATTGGGCCTCGTGTCCAATCCAAGAACAGTTAGTTACCTGCATAGGCTGTGTGCCAATATTGCACAGATGTGTACTTCTTCCCTGGCTAGTTGATTTCATGGCTTGTAGGATCACCTCCGGTTGGTAGCCATTAACCCAGAGCAGCTCCCGTAGCACTTTGCAGTGGTGTAAGGAGTACTAGCCAAGCAGGATAATCTAGGAAGTGCAGAGTAAAAGCTTCTATGTTAATCTAGGATTAGAGGTATGACAAGTAAATATACAGAATGACAATAGTAAGTGAAGGTAAATCAAGAATAGCCAAAAAAAAGACACTTGGTTATTCACCAGAGCTGAATGGTAAGACCTTATTGCTAAAAACCCCACAGACTGTGAGTACCGAATAATAAGATCATGTTTGAACTGAAGAGAAAGCCAGTTCAGCTAGCCCTCACAGTGCTAGAAAGTACGATTCAAGCTGCTGGGGGATAATGGTCACCAACAGTGTGAACAAGCAAGGGACACTGCAATCAATAAAAATAACCAACTGAGTAAGAAGTACACGCATTGCAATAGTGGTGTGTTGGCTATGGGGGTCATCAACTGCTCTCTGATTGGACATGAGGCCTGCTCATTGGGAAGGAATTCATACCTGGTCCTGAGAACCAGGTCAGACTCCTATGGAGAGGAAGGTCATAGAATCTAGAGAGAAGTCCCCGCTCTACTTTGGCTAAGAAGAAAGTGTATGCCCCTCCGAAAGTCTGCAAGCACTGTGCTTCCCCTCTAAAATCCATGCTACTCTCACTCCTGGTTGGGGAACATGATTTTTTTTCTTTTTCTTTTATTTATTTTTTACAGTTGGCAACATATACTGGGAAGAAGAACCAAGATTCAACAACACAACAAATAACGATAGCCAACTGCCTAACATGCACTGATTCATCCTTATCACATCTACCAGTGCCCAGATGATACCTCAGAGGAAGTGAACATATAAATTCAAGTGCTGTCCTGACAGCCTCCTCCAGGGAAATGGTTATAGACACTGAGGAGACTCAAAACACATCAAAGAATAAATTCAGAGATGCAGAGAGCACAACACTAAAAGAAACTTATAGCATACCTGAAAAAGCTCAGGGAACATTTCAGATATGTGTGTGAGAGGGGGTTATAAGAACCATGGTGTGAGGAAGCACATCCCAAGATATTATTCGCACCCCCATGGAAACTTACAGTATATTATTGACTCCACAGTGAATACCCACAATTCTACAGAGGAGGTCCCACAGTGGAAAGGGGGTGGGAGAGAGAGGATATAAGATTTTATTTCAATGACAATACAATCAGTATGCAATATGTTCATGCTGTAAAGTTCATAAGAATAAAAATAATTATTAAAAAAAAGAATCGCCAGGCAGGAGTATTACTGTGTGAGGTAAGGTGTTCAGAAATAATCTCTTTTAGGGAAATAAGGGGGCTAACATTCCTGGCAAGTACAAGGTTTAGTATTTTTAGCTTAGGTATAAAGCCTATGTAAGTGATGGCACTTACTATCCCTTTCCTTTTCTTTCCTGGGAAGAGAATTCAAGAAGCTTCTGTCAGATGCATTCATTGCCACTGGAAGAAACCTCCGCCTTCTCTGTCCCTATCCTTCTGCAGGGCTACTCAGCTGAAAATGAGTCAGGAATCTGCAGGTCTCCTTCACCATCTCTCAGTTAATGAGGAGCTGGGGAAACAAATTATCTTTTTCTCCCCTTCTGGTCTCCAGGTTCATCTTTTCTAGCCCCTTAATATCCTTACAGAGGGTAGTGAGAGCCAGAGATGGAGAGAGATCATCGAATTCCCATCCTAATTTTAAGAAGATGCATTTGGGTGCAGCTAAGCTAAGAAAAGTGTGCTAGAAAGTAATCTGTAGGGCCGGTGAGTGACAGTGGTGTCCAAGTTCAACAATCACAGCATGGATGGACAGAAAGCAGAGTGATGGAGTCTATTGGTCTTGGAAACTGATTTGCATGAGGCTTTGTGGAAGAGGGTTGTTCAAGGATGATTTCTGGATGTTACTTGGGCCACTAGAGTTTTATGATGTCACAATCGCAGATGCACAAGAGGAGCAGAAGTAGGAGGAAGAAGAAGGTGGTACACTTTTACCACATCCCAGACCAGCTTAGGTTGTGTTACAGAGCAATCAATGAAGACATGAAGAAAATCATTTTTATATAGTGGAAAAGATAAAACTTACTAGTTAAATAGGAGCCATCTTGTGGTAGAAAATAATTAGTTGCAAAAAAGATAAATTTGTTACTGAAAACAAGTCCAAAGGATGCTGAAAGCTTAAGATCATGGATCTGGTCTCCATTTCCCCATCAAAGTCTTCAAAACTCAATTGGGTACCTTCATTCATACTCACTATACAAAAAAGCTACAGTAGTGGGAGTGACAAAGGTATGTTTGAGAAGCAGTGACTCAAAGAAATTTACTTAAAATGCCCATAGCTGTACTTCGGGGATATGCTGAAGGTGACAGAAAAATAATTCAATATGGTGTGAGCATAAATTCAGTGGATAGGCAATGGGCAAAGAGGACCCCCAAAACTTCCCTGTACATGGTCGTGGAAAGGGTGTAGGTTTCAGTCATACAAGCTTGTGTTCACACCCTGGCATAAGCTTCATCAATGAGCTTTGTGATATTGGACAAGTAAATAACCTCTGTATCAAATCCCCACATGGAAATCAAAAGGCCATGCTTAGCTTTCAATGCTCAGGCATGCCCTGATGGTACAGAGTAAGCACTCAATGTGTCCATTGCTTTCTGCTTATCCCTGCTGAGTCTCTGCCCATCTGATTTATACAAATGAAGTAAGAGCATCCCTGAATATCACATAGAATGGAACTGATCTCAGTGGAAGCTGACACAGTTGTTCTTCATGTCCAAATCACAAAAGGAAACTGCTATGAACTGATCTGTATACAGGATGGGTTGTAATGTAAAAACTGAGCATGTGGCTGGGAAAATAGTTCAGTGGGTAAGAGCTCTTGCTGCTGAGGCCATCTGAGTTCTATAGCACTCATATAAAAAGCTTAGCATGGACATATACAACTGTAAACCCATTACTGTGCAAGGGAGGTGATCAGAGAGTGACAAGAGATGACCAGTCATCCAGGCTGAGAATGCTGAACACACAGCTATATGGAAGAGACCAGCAATTCAAGAAGCACTCATCTGTGCAATAGTGGCTCTAAACATTACTGATTGGCTAAGTGACAAGGAACTCTTAACTGGAACTGGAATCCATGGTAAAATCTTATGGGGACCAAGAACCCAGGCTCCAAGGGGAAATTCCCACTACCAGAGAGCTACAGAGGCTACACCCATTGGAATCTTGCCAAATTAGCAATGCTTGTCTTAGTTAACCTATACTGATCTCACTCTCCCATGGAGATTCTGTTTGTATTTTTCAGAAGACCGTGAGAGCCGTGGACAACCCAATTCCACTAACAAGACATGGGATGATGGTTGACATCCTGGCAGGAAATGAACCACCCTGGCCTATCATATAGGGCCCAAACAAAACCTATGAGAAAGTGGCAAGATAACCAAGAGACCTATCACCATAGCAAGTCAGATAACCCATGAAAGGACAATGGAGACAGACACCAATGATACCCAGCACAAGCCAAAGCAGAAGTCTAGAGACACTAAAGATCTGAACAATAAAGCAGACTTAAAACTCACCCACCATGACTCAGGGAACTGAGCAGAAGAGGGAGAAGAAAGATTGTAAGAGCCATGGTGGGGGAGAATATTCAGAAACATTGCCCCCCTCAGCAACAACACACAAAGGGAGGAAAAACCTGGCTTCCTCTTGTGCAATTCATAACCCCCTATGGACTGATCCAGTATGCGCACCAAGGAGGGCACCCAGTGGGTTGGGTCAGAGAGGGGGAAAACGGGGGTAGCATCACAAGATTTGCTCATAGAATATATCTAATTATTGACAATAAAGATATTTAAAAACTAAAAATTAAAAAAAATTTAAAAACCTGGCTCCAGGTTCAAGGAAATAAAACAGAAGAGCAATGCAAGAGGACAGCAATGCTCTCCTCTGGCCTCTGCACCTGTGTGCATATGGTGTGTGCCTCTGCACACATGCACATATACACCACATGCCAAATCAATCAATCAATCAATCATTAAAAAACTGAACATCATGAACAGACTCAGTTAACTGCAGATAGCATATCGGTATCAATGCTTTAAAAGTATAGTACTGACTTCATTCACCTCCCTCTTCGCTTTTGGTACCTTTACACATCCACTGTTTGTAGGCACAGTCTGGTCCAGGTCCACATCTATTTCTGCTATTTCCCTGGCCTCCTGACTGCCTGCTTCTATGTGCAGATGTCAGATATAACTTAAACTGCCTCAGATACAGCACTGAAAGTGACAATCTTTCTTCAAATGGACAAAGCAATGCTATTATTTTGCTCCTGCTTATAAACTGTAGTGTAAAATAGCTTATTTTTCATGATGGACTTTTTTTTAAAATATTTTATTTATTCATTTTCAAGCAGAGATAAGACAGAGAGAGTATGCTATGGCCACCACCTTGTGGGTCTGGTTTATGTGGGTCCTGGGGAATTGAACCGGGGGCCTTAGGCACTGGAGGCAAGTGCCTTAACCGCTGAGGCATCTCTCCAGCCCCATGATGGACTTTTTCTCTCTTTCAAATATGTCTTCACTGATGGACTCTGCACCTATGGATTCCATCAGTTCCATCAATAAGGGATGAAATTTGTTAGAAAAATATGTCCGCTGTACTGAGCATAAACGGGCTTCTTTCTCATCGCTTCCTAAACAATGCAGAATAACGAATATTTACATAATATTGTCATTCTATCAGGTATGCTATGTAAATGAGCAATGATTTAAATTATACAAAGAGTGTGCATGGATCCTATGCAAGCACTATGCTATTTTCAAATAAGGAACTTGAGCCTCTGCAGACTTAGGTATCTGTGAGGGCACTGGAAAGAGTTTCCTTTGCATACCAATAGACATTTGCACTCATGCAACTGATTCTTTTGAACCCCATGTCTATAAATGCCCCCAACCTGCTTCCCACTGAGAAACACAATCTTTTATATGGCATATTTCATTACTAGATTTGGGAATAGCACACTTGGTCATTTCTACTGTGTCATAGTCAGCTCTTACACCTGCTGGGATGAACCTCCAAACCAGGCGCAGGTTATGGGAGGAAAGGATTTATTAAAGCTACAGATCCAGGGGAAGTTCCATAATGGTGAAAGAGGTTGGCCCACTTTCACAGATCCAAGAAGAGAAAGAAACTCATCACCGGAAAAACACACACACATACACACACCAGCAAAACAGTAAGCTCTACTGAGCTCAGACTGCTCTTTGCATATCTATAGCTGGAACTCCAGATCTACCAGAGAAACATCATAGGGCTGGAGCCTAGGATCCAGCCAGGCCCAGGTGACACCTCCATCTAGGAGGCTGGAAACAAATTACAAGCTTTAATAAAACTGCTGAATCTATTGGGGTCACCCATTCAAACTACAGCCTACTTCTTCTGACTTCTCTTTAATTCCTGCCCAAGGCTCTGAGCATCTCCATGATGTTCCCCAGGCTTATTCAAATTTGTCTCTACAGAAATTATAACAATATTTACATCAAATTTGTATGGGTCCAGATTGATCACAGTGTGATTCACTATATTTGAATCATGTCTAGTGATATGATTTGTGAATACACTAGCCAAGCTGTACTCAAACAGATGATTAATCACTGATCAGGTCTCAGGACGTACCTAACAAGTAATGGAAGAGCCTTTGGTACCATGCAAAATTTAGCTACCCTGTAATAGAGAAAAGTACTGACTGGACTTCTAGGGGCAGAAGACATCAACAATTTTACCCAGTAGTGTGCAAGATGTGTCCACTGGTACAGTAATGGTATGAGGATGAGTCATACATCCATGAATCAGAAATCAGACCCTCCTGAACTCCGTATCTTCTGGCATCTTCATCTTATACTTCTAACCTCCAGATCTATAAGAAATAAAGGTTTGCTACTAATAAGCCACGTGGTATTATAGCCATCAAGATAGACCAAGGCACTGTCTTTTCCTAAACCAATCTGGCATACAACAGACCATCAGTGTAGTATGGCTTCATGACAGGGCTTTATAACATGTAGGAGTGCTGTATTTTCCTGTCTATCTGTTAGTTTGCTGACATGTTATATTCTATTGGAAAGATGGAAGTATAAGAAATAGTCCTGTCTTCAGGAGTCTTGCAATCTTGAGAAAAGGGATGATTCATAAATAAGGGCTTAATTTGTAATACAGATTACAAGTATAAAAGCGCAAAATGGAACACCTGAAGGAAGAAGTGAGAGAAACTTCCAAAAGGCAAATAGAAATGTTGTGAGAAAAATAATTTGGGAAAAAATTGATTTGAGGCTAAACTGAAGAGTGATTTTCTATTCCATTTTCAGAGCCATCTCAGACCCATCACAAAAATAGACTCATTTATAATGCCTTGATTGCCTTGTGTATAGAGCTAAGAATATAAAGTAGGAGGGGAGCACATTCCATTTTGACAGA
Source organism: Zapus hudsonius (assembly GCA_004024765.1). Taxonomy (NCBI): domain Eukaryota; kingdom Metazoa; phylum Chordata; class Mammalia; order Rodentia; family Dipodidae; genus Zapus; species Zapus hudsonius. The sequence continues at coordinate 14,617 of PVHP010012384.1, forward strand.
TGTGGAAGTCATAAGGAAAATGCATTCATCATTTCCCCACTGCTCCCTCTGGATCTCTCTGTATTCTCTGACTCCCAGACTCACCAAACAATCTAGTTTTATCCACAAATGGAGCAATTTGAGGGATTTGAGTCTGGCTTTGTTTGTGTATTACTGAGAAATGTCCTCTGTCTCCGACATCCATTATAATGAACAACATTGTGAGGATACATTTGAAAATAAGCTTACGAATAACATATGAAAAAGAAAGGGAGAAAGAGAGGGAAAGAATATGATGCAGAATGAGGAGATAAATTAACATCCCCACCAATCTAATTCAGGCACTTTGCCCAGTTATCATCTAGGAATCAATGTATCTCTTATTAAGGTGAAAGGGCTTCACTCTGGTTATGCATTGGTGTGTGGACCTGGCTAGATCTGCCTCTCACCTTCTCCCTGTGGTCTTCCTTATGCAAACATCTCAATCTTGCCTTATAATGATTTTCTTAATGAGAGATGACTTTTTAAAAAAATAGGTACTTTAATATATAAAAATATTGCAAATTATATTTTCATTAGGTTATCTTCCTAGGTTCCCTCTCCCCAGCTCCATTGCCCTGAGGGCAGAAATCAGATTTTAGTGGAAGTATAATATTCTATAATAAGAATATTTGCTTAAGTGTAGTTGAATTCACGTTTACTCTGTGTGAAGTTTCTTTTTTTAATACCTTTATTGTTAACAATAGTTAACAATACAGATACGTTGTATGAGCAAATCTTGTGACGGTACCCCTATTTCCCTCCACTCTGTCCCCATCCCACTGGGGACCCTCCTCAGTGTTCATACTGGATCTGTCCATGGGGTAAGGGGATACGAATTGCACAAGATGTAGCCAGTTTTTCCCCCCTGGTGTGTTGTTGCTGAGGGGGACGATGTCTCTGGATATTCTCCCCCACCATGGCTCTTGCAATCTTTCTGCCCCCTCTTCTGCTCAGTTCCCTGAGTCACAGTGGGTGAGTTTTAAGTCTGTTTTATTGTTGCGATCTTAAGTGTCTCTGGACTTTAGGTTGTGTTGGATATTGTTCGTGTCTGTCTCTATTGACCTTTCATGGGTTATCTGACTTGCTGCGGTGATAGGTCTCTTATTTACCTCAACACTTTCTCATAGGTTTTGTTTCGGCTCTATATGACAGGCCAGGGGTACATAACTTTGACGCTGTATTAGTGCTTTTATATAGTTCTAATTAGAGTGTCAATAGTTATGATCTTCTTGCAAAGTAACTTGAAAGAAACATTTTTACAAAATCAAATTTGAAACTAATAGTCCTAATCTGTTATGGTCATTTTCTATAAATTTCTACCAACACGAATCTTGTTGTTGTTGGGCCAAAGTATTTTATTCATTCCCTGATGATAATCATATGTTATATAAAAATTAGCAACATACTTTTAAGTGTCATAAAAGAAAACAGTAAAATACTGATTACAAACTACTTTTAAATTAGAAAAGTAATAAGTGTGCAAAGAGATTGATAGTGGAATACTTCCTTAAATGTTGATTTTTTTTTAAAATGAATGATCCAGTAGTGCAACAAGAGCAAGGATAGCTTGGAAATGATACATTCAAAAAAGCAGCTGCCAACTGATGCATTCATGACCTCACAGGGATTACTGATACCCCTACTGAGGAGAGATCCTTGGAATGGGGGTTGGAAAAGGGGACAAAGGAGGATAACCTGATGGAATATGACCAATTTGTAATGTTCATATAATAAAGTTCCCAATAAAAATATTTTAAGATGGATAAAAAGAAAGCAGCTATTCTGTAGCTTTAGGGAATGAAGGAGTGGAGGAGAGAGAGAGAGAGAAGAAAGAGAGACTGAAGCTTATATAGATCTCTCCCTTCAAAGAGCTAAGTGGTTTAGGAAGAATGATGCTGACCTTATTTTCCCTTACTCTAAGAAAAAAGAAAACAGTAACAAATTTCCATGCTGTGTTCTGGGTAATTTTTACCTAATGGTACTTAGTAACCCTCAAAACAACTCAATTAAGGTAGAGAGAATTATTGTCGCTATTTCACAGATGATAAAACTAAAGCAAACAGAGGTTAAGAAAATTGTGCAGATCGAAAAGCTGAAGTGTTCTGGAGACAAGGTGCGGACTTTTGATAAGATAAAATACAAGACTCCTGCCTTTCATCCTGGTTGGAAACATTTTAGAAACCATCCTATATCCCAGGCTAATGATGATTGCTTTGAAAAGGCCAATCTAAACTACAGCCAAAAACAAAAATACTTAATTGCAGGCCCATTTTCCAACATAATACCATAAGAGGATACTTGTGACAAGTAAACAAAAGGAAGGAAAATACATGGGGGGAGGGGATTGGAGGGAAGAGAAGGAGAGGGTATGAGGAGGGACAGGAATCGACTGAAACAAGCTGTATTTGAAAATGTCATGAATGTCATGAATGAAAATACTGGCTCTGGAGTTGTAGCTCTATCCTTTCTCTCCCTCTGCCTTACCTCCTACCAGTGTTGTTCCTACCCATGACAGGACAGTTGTCACCCCACCACCTTCCCCTGAAATGACTTTGTGTGTGTGGTATGGTGGCTATTGTTGTTTCTGCATTTTTCCTTCTAATTGTGTTGTGTGTATGTGTGCTCGTGTGTGTTGGTGCTCCTGTGTGTGCAGGTATGTGTGTGTGCGTGTGAAGGCCAGAGGTTGACACTGGGGGTCTTCCTTATTACTCTCCATCATATTCATCGAAACAAGGTCTTTCATTGAACCCAGAGCTCCCCAACTTGTCTAGTCCAGCTAGCCCTTGCCCTAAGGACCCTCTACGTCTGCTTCTTGAGGGCTGTGATCATAGGCAGACTGCCACACCACCCAGCATTCATGTGGATCCTGAGGATCCTAACTCAGGCCCTCGTGCTTGTATGGCAAGTGCTTTGCCAACTCAGCCACCTCCCCAGCCCCTATTATTTGGTGTTTTCACTCAGTGGTTTTATGTTTTAGGCTCTAATCTAAATAATCCATAGGTATAGAGTTATTTTAAAGCATGTCATAACTCTAGTGAGTCACTAGACTGTCCCCATATTACCAAAGTTTGAGGATGAAATGAGTCCATTGCAGATTTCACTTAGCAAAATGTCCTTCAGGTTCTCTCAGGTTGTCACAAATAGCAAGAGTTCCTTCTTTTTAAGGCGGTATAGTATTCTGATTAGATAGATAGATAGATAGATAGATAGATAGATAGATAGATAGATAGATAGATAGATAGATGAATACTATACATATCATATATGTGTATGCATATATATGAATAATGTGGCAAGGAATACAGAGTGAAAATAACTCAATTATTGTCAATTAGAAAGCAATAATTGTAGTGAAATATGTCACAAAAAAGAAGAAAGGGATACTATTTGAGTGGAGAAAGAGGACCAGCAAGATGGAGGCATGGGGAGATGTAATAGAGGGGAAAATGAGGATTTTTTTCAAAGCTCATTGCTTAGGGCTTGGTCCTTATTACCCCCCCCCAAAAAAAAATATCACTGTTATTATTACAGTGCTATTTTTAGCTATTATTGTTGTACTTTTACTATTGATCTGAAGTCATGGAGTGTAGTACAGATGAGAACCTAGATCTATATGCTTCCCAAACCTGTATTTTCATTTCCTCATAAAGTCTATCCAGAAATCAGCAGTGAAGATGTTTATTTGCCTAGAGAGTCAAAACATCTCAAGTGTGATTTACAGGTTGTATTCAGCAACCTATGGCTAAGACTCAGGGACATGGAGATAGTGCTGTGTGTTTTCTCTTTCACACTGAGGGGTCCAGTAGGATACACAGTCTATAATTCATGGAGAAGCATGCTTAAATACACTGATGGAACCTTGTCACAATCCCTTCTGACCCATAGTGGATGGCATTTCCTGTACAGTACCTTTGTACCTGTGTCTGATCTTGGAAATACCACAGCAGAAGCTACACAGCTTCTACACAGCATGGTGGGGCACGCCTTTAATCCCAGCACTTGGGAGGCAGAGGTAGGAGGATTGCTGTGAGTTCAAAGCCAGCCTTGTGCTGTTGAATAAGTTCCAGGTAAGCCTGGCCTAGAGTGAGACCTTACCTGGAAAACAAACAAATAAACAAGCAAACAAACAAAAAAGAAGCTACACGGCCATCCATGAGAAACCCTTGGAAGAATTTCTTGATATAGTGTCACAGAAGAGTTCATTACGTTTCTCTCTGATAACAGAAATTCTATGATTCTGGGGCTAGAAGATTCCTTAGTGGCTAAAGATGCTTGCTTAGAAGTTCTATGGTTCATGAAGAACTCTGGAAGCCTGTGAAACTCCTCGTCTATGTCTCAACCCAGTCACCAAGTTGTAAGCCTTTCCCACTAATGGCCTTCCATTCCATCCCTTTGAAATACCTGGACCTTCAATTATATCTTAAAAAGCCATGATAAAAATATATCTGGCTTTAGTAGATTGATATGTCACTTATTTCGGTGGGTTTAAAAAAAAAACAATTCTAATTAAACAGTAGACATGTTGCTTAGAGAACATTAGGAGACTTTGAAAGAAGATTAAAAAATCCGGGGTGGGGAAAAATTCAACTGTCATCACTACTAATAAGTTGATGCATATTTTTCCAGACCTTTTCTTAAATTTTGCGATTTAAAAGATGAATTCTGAAAACACAGACATAGCTCTAAATATAGAATCATTCCACCCTATGACAGGGTGGTAATTATACAATCTTCACTGCAATTCACCAAATATTGAGCACATACCTGTATGCCAAATGTCATGTAACTTACTGACAAGACACAACCAAATAAGTCAAGATGTCTTCTCTTCAGAGCCTTGTGGTCTAGTGAGGGGTGTGAGCATGGAAACATTCTAATCAAAGTATGAGGGCAGAAGGCTTCTGGCACAATCACCAGAGGTGCCTAGTCTATTCAGGTCCCTACAATTACCACAGTCACTAAGAATATTCAGGTTTTATATTTGTTTTTGCTGGTTTTAGCCTTATAACAACCTTGACAGTTGATAAGAATTTTTGTTTTAATCTTCATTTCAAAAAGAAATGAGGACATGAAGAGTGGGAAGACTCTGCTCTGGAGACGACCAGGCTCATATCCAAGTCCAGGATCTGACTTTGCATAACCACATGGCCTTAAGTTGGCCATCGAGGAATGTTCAACGCCCTCTCGGGGTTCCCACGAGGTTGAGAAGTAATAACTGCAATGTACGTGTCATACCAGTTTATATTATTGACCAAAGCTTAGGATAAATTAGTAATTCACCAAAGGCCATACAAGTACATCACAGAGTCTGAATTCAAGCCCAAGTCTGAACCTAATCCTGTCTTACCCTCATCAGGGCCAATGAGAGCACTCAGGTAATCATCTATGCTGGGCCAGTGCCAGAAATAAGACAAGCATTGCAGAAATATTGATATCTGCATAAAGATCTATAAATGCAGACATTTTGTATATTTTTCTGAATCTTTCTCTCCTTAAGTGACCGGAATAAAAGGATAAATAAAAGTTGTTGGGGGCTGGAGAGATGGCACAGTGGTTAAGTCATTTGCCTGCAAAGCCTAAGAACCAGGGTTCAATTCCCCAGTACCCACGTAAATGCACAAAGATGCACAAAGAATCGAATACATCTGGAGTTCATTTGCAGCGGCTGGCAGCCCTGGCACACCCATTCTTTCTTTCTCTCTCTATCCCTCTGTTTGTAAATTAAATAAATAAAATATTTTCTTTTAAAAAGTTGTTGGTTATGTTTCCTCTGAAATATCTGCAGTTCAGCTTTGTAATTCACAGTCCATGATATCAAGACTATACAAGACTAATTAGAAGAGGGCATTAAAGGGGCTCATTATACCTATAGACAAATCCATTTTACAACCGTAAATCCCGAAAAGCAACTCTGCTAAAAACCCTACCAGAAACCACTGGCAAACATCAGTTTCATCTTGGTAGGTAATGACACCCTTTTTCTGAGATGCTTACTGTTTTAGCCCCCTTTTATATATGTACAATTATATATTTGTATATATATAATATATATATATTATATATATATAATTTTATTTAAAAACAGAACAAGGCCAGTGTAAAACATAAATATAGAGAAGTGATTAAAAGGAGATCTCATGAAAGCAAGGAAATGCTGATGACCCCAGGCCAAGAGGTTGGTGTGCTACACCAGGAGACACACGCTCTGAGGAAAGCCACACAGCCTGAGGCTTCCAGGGATCTTGAAGTTTTTTTTTTTTTTAAAGAAAGCTTTTTAATGTGATCCAAAATCAAAAACACATTTCTTAAATTGCAATACAATGCACACATACAAACACATCTAATTAAATGCTTACAGAGTAATACCTGTCTTCATCGCATGTGATACATTCTGACATTGCCTGTCTTGGCCTGTTCTGTTTTTACCACTTCAAAACAAATTAATTTCTGAAGATACAATGGTCAAAACATATAGTTTAAGGAGGGAAAACTCTGCTTTGGAGAATACCTCATCCACCCCAGTGTCCATGAAAATTCCCATTCATGCCACTATGAGAGTCACCAGGAAAGCATCATTAAACATGACAAAGTTAGCCAGACATGGTGGTGCATGCTTTTAATCCCAGCACTTGGGAGACAGAGTCAAGGAGGATTGCTATGAGTTCAAGGCCAGCCTGAGACTATGTAGTGAACTCCAGGTCAACCTGAGCTAGATCAAGACTCTACCTCAAAAAAAAAAGATGAAAAATTAAGAAATTTGAGTTTACCAATAATAAAAGCTTTCTTCATTATAATTACTTAGCAATCTGAGCACCTGTTATGTACTAGATCCCAGGCCTTGGCTCTTTATCGTTGCAGTAAATCCTTGAAATGGTTCTAGTATCACCTCCACTTTACAGATAAGGATCTGAAGGGCCATGGCAGGGTTGGGAGGGGATAATGGTGCAAACCTGTCAATCATCACCCAGTGCATTTAATCATGTGGATTTCAGTTCTATGCAGTGGAAAAGACACTGAGGACCATGTCACATAGTCTTCTCCTAAACAAGGTTTTATGTTCTCAGGAACCATCCCCCAAATTATCCTGTCCTCAGTGCCCCTATAGGAAGCTATACATTTTATATGAGAACATTTCCATTGCTCTGATTGTTATAATCCTCATTGGAGTTCCTGGGAGATCCATTCTGCCTTTCTCAATTTTGTGTCCTTTAAGGGTTCACTCTACCTAAACATATAATGCTCTATCCATGGGCTTTGAATGATATTCAATAAACTGCATAAGACCAGAGAAAGATTCCTTAAATCTTTTTAGATCACACACACACACACACACACACACACACACACACACACACACACATATATATATATAGGCAAGACCTTAGGGTCAACCAATGAAAGTTTATCATTGACGACATACTCAGAGTGGTTCAAAGGTCCAAGAACTTTTCAGGCAGATATGCTCTATGCTATGACTCAGGATGAAGACATCATGTATTGTAACTACTTCATACTAAACCAAGACCTTCATATCTACATTGCAGCCAAAGAAAATTTAAAAAATCAAACCAGGTACCACGCCCTGTGTGTCAAAAGTAACACACTTCACTTTCACTCATATTTCTGTCCAGAACCAGCTCTGTGGTCCCATAAAACCTCAGGGAGAACTAGAAGTATGAAATCACAGAGGCCCAAAAAGGAAGGAATGAGAAAAAGGATTTGTGGAATTTATAGCCATCAAATACCACATGGTTATTGGGAATGATATAAAATAGCTTCTTAGAGTTCTATTAATGTTTATCATTCTAAAAAAATTTGTAGCTTGGAGCCACTTAAAATGTGCAGTGAATGTTATGCAAATTTCAATATACCCACATGCATAAATATTTATGTAGTTATGTTAGAGAAAAAGTTTATAAAATATTGATGCCAAATTCATAAAATAATACATATATTTGTCAATTTTGTTCAATGTAATAAATGCATACATATCCATAAAAGACAAGACAGGCACCAATGTGTTAAGCCTACTTATCTGTAGAATGTGGTATTACATATGTTTTAGTTTCCTCCCTCATAATTTCTTTTGTATTTCCTCTGTTTTATAAGAAAGAATTGTTACCTTGTTATCAGACAAAGGAGTTGTTCTTCCTAATTTACTAAATTAATGTACCTGCTGAGCCAAAAACAAAACACTATTAAATTTCTCCAGAGTAGAATTGTTTCTCAGTGCTTGGAGTTCTGGGTATTCAACGGATTTCATGAAATCAACCCTGTGGGAGCAGGGCTTTTGTTCCTCCTAAAATGATAGGTCTAAAAAAACACCCTACCGGTTTTAGACTTCCCATATAAGACACACCAAAACCCTAAACTCAAGAACAAAAGTCAGCAGGATGTGAAGACATATAGGCACAAGATCTGCCGTGTGGTGGGTGGTAGAGACAAAGAGCAGTGGGGGACCTCACTGGAGCTGCCATAGATGCCGCCAAGCCTATCCAGGAAGCCACACCAACAGTTTCTCAATAGGTCAGGAGCTGGGATGCAGTCTGAGACAAGAGTAAATGACTAAGAAGAGAAGTAGGAAGGGAGAAGAAGGAGGGCAATGAGAGAATCCAAATAGAGAATAAAAACCAGGGGGCAGAGGAGGAAGGAAAGGAAAGCAAAGAGAAAGTGACAATAAAGAGAGGAAGAGCTTAATTACACATGCGTGTGTGTTGATGAGTGTGTGCATGTGAGTGTTTGCTTTGTCATTTATCACCTTCATTATAATTATGGTCTTGATGAAGTGCTTAACCTTGTTCAACCTGATTTTCAAATTTTCTTTTCCTGTTTTAATCCAAATAAAACAAAAACATACTTGCAAAAGTCTAGTCATTTAACACAACTGCAATCTTTCTCTCTCTCTCTCTCTCTCTCTCTCTCTCTCTCTCTCTCTCTCTCTCTCTCTCTCTCTCGCCTCTTTATCCCAAATTTCTCTTCCAGAAGGAATCATGTTCAACTCTTCTGCTTCCCTGAATATTTCCTTCATTATTTCTAAAGAATGGGCTGTATGGAAAGTTCTTGATTCAGAAACTGCTCCCCTGTGACCAGTGAAAAAGAAGAGTAAGAATGAGAGAAAATAGACTATTCCAAAGAGAAGAACAGCTTCAAGAACTCACAAAGACAGTGCTAGGATTCCTGGAAAGTACAGAGAAAGATGCTACTCCTTCTAAATTGTTTTCCAACTCCTGAACTCTCTGTTCTCTGTGGGTCCCTCTCATCCATTTTCATCTTGCTTTCGGTCCAGGCTCTTCAAAGTTGGTGGTCCTTTGTCCTTTCTCTTCAAGAGGAAGGCACTAAAGTCATGATAGGACAAGCTTATTGGTGATGTGTTTCTGGGAGCGTTTCTGTCTTCTGATTTACTGTGGAAGAGGTGCACATTTCCCAAAGATAAATCCTCTGAACTCCTGCCTAGGAGAAGCAAGCCGCACAATTCTAATTCTAGCCCTGAATGAAAGTGGGCTGAGCTCTCTCTACTCAGGATGCAAGTCTTCCCATAATCCTCCTTCCTCAGACATTTAATGTTCTTTAATTCAATTCAGCCACATTCCAGAGGTAAGTCCCTCCGCTTAATACCACCAGAGCTAATTAACTTCTGAGAAAGTAGAGAAGCAAATCAAATTAAAAAATAACTCAAGTATACAAGTATATTAGTTACTTTTCTCATCGATGTAGCAAGGTGTCTGCCAGGAGCAACTTCCAGGAAGAGAGGTTTATTTTGGCTCATGGTTCAGAGGGATACAGTTCATCATGACTGAGAAGGCAAGGCAGCAGGAGAATGAGGCAGCTGCTAGTTACATTGAAGCTGGACTAGAAAGCAACTGGATAGGAACAGGAGCTGGGCTGTCACTTCCAATGGTCCACTCCTAGTGCCCTACTCCCACCAGTCAGACCCCGCCTCTTGAATAGCCTCCTCAAACAGTCAACTACCTGAGGATCAAGTGCTCCAAATATGAGGCTTTAAGGGGCGTTTCACAGTCAAGTCATGGGTTCATATGACTGATTTTCAGCCAGGTTATCTGTGACTCACATCCTTGACTGTGAGTCTCTCAGCCACAGTTCAGTGGCTAGCCTGAAGGCTTCCAGTAGGCACTAAGCCAATCCCCTGATCCCAATTAACCCTAGAATGTCCAGCTGTGTTGGCATGCCTGTCATTCCTGGATTTCTTTGGTGCTTCCAAGGTTGGATATTTTCCATACCATCATTTTCTATTTTTTAAAGTTTTTTTAAATTTATTTATTTATTTATTTGCAAGCAGAGGAAGAGAAGAAAGAGAATGGGTGCGCCTGGGCCTCCAGCCACTGCAAAGGAACTCCAGATGCATGCGCCAGTTTGTGCATCTGGCTTTATGTGGGTACTGGGGAATCAAACCCAGGTTATTAGGATTTGCAGGCAAGCATCTTAACTGCTAGCCATCTCTTCTGCCCCTATACCATCATTTTCATAGTGAAACAGTTTTTTTGCACCATGTTTAAGCAGTTGATCTCTGTGAACCTTTGATTCTATCTGGAAGGTGAACATAAAAATACTGATAACTCTCAGTTTTGTTTTGTTTTCTCTTGGTGGGGGGCTACTGTAATTTTTCAGCCTTAAAATTTCTACTTGGTTTTTCTTTTTGTCTATTAACTTTTAAATGGACAAATAGAACTTGTGCATATTCATGGTTTGGGCATGAGTATACTTGGTGGAATTACTAAATCGAGGTAATAAGCATGCATTATCTCACTCCTTGGTCTCACTATGTAGCCCAGGCTGGCCAAGAACTCACTATGTAGCTAATCTCAAACTCATAATCCTCCAGTGTAAGCCTCTGGAGAGCTGTTGTTACAAGTATGCACCTCCATGCCTGGCCCTCTCACAACCTCTTTTGCGATGAGAGCCTTTTTAAAGCTTATTCTCTCAGCCATTTTCAAGTACATAATGCATTGTGATTAACTTTCGTAGCCATGTTCCTCCACAGATCTCTTGAACTCATTCTTTCTTAACTGAGATTTTGAGCCTTTTTGCCAGCATCTCTCCACTCTTCTACCAGTGCACATCCTTGACCATGGCCATTATGCTCTCTGCTTCTGGGATCTAAAGTCTTTTCTTACATGAGCTTAGAAAAAATTAAAGTGGGAGAGATCATGAGTGCTTCCAAATTTCATTCCTGATTTTTCTGCAAATTTTGCTATAAACCCACTTGTGACATTTTTATCCAAGTAAGATGATTTTAAATACAATTAATTCAAAATGAAGCATTACTGCTATCAGAAAACCAATTTATAACTCTTAAGCTAAAAATATTTAGCAAGTCTTGCCCAAGAGCGTTTTCTCCCCTACCACCACTTGTACACACATCAAGTCTAGGGAACAACATGGTATTATCAAACTCTGAATTTTGTCTGGCATTGGAATTGCAGAACAAATAGGAGACATGATTGAAATTAATATTATGTTCTTTCAAAATATATGGTCATGTTTAATTCTCATGATTTTATAAGCCATGTTTGAGTCTCCTTATTTTTACCCATAAGAAAACTCATGGGCTGGGATGATGGCTCAGTGGATGAACTGCTTGTTGGTTGCTACACTCAAGTTTGAGTGCCTGACTTCAGATCCTAAGAACCCATATTAAGCTGTAGTGCAAGCATCTGTAACCCCAGAGTACCTATGACAAGAAGGAGGATGGAGACAGGAGGATCTCATAGAAGCTTGCCAGCCAGCAAGCCTGGTGAATGAATGACCTGCCTCAGTTAAGGTAGACAGAAGGACTGACATCTGGAGCTGTCCTCTGACCTCTGCACTCATGCTGTGGCATGCAAGACTCTATACTCAACACACATGCATATGCACATACACACATCACCCATACACGTCACACACTCACACACCAAAGAAGAAGGAAATAAAAAGAAAGACAGAGAGAGAAAGAAGCAAAGAGAAGTGGGGAAGAAAAGGAAGGAATGAAAGGAAGGAGAGAGGGAGGGGGAAGCAAAGAAGGAAGAAAGGAAGGAAGGAAAGTCAGGTTGAAGGATGTTGGAGTAGGCTGAAATCACATTGCCAGAAACAGAAAGTGGTCAAAATGCAGTTTGAACTTCTGATTCCAAATGTTCAGAACATTGGGCCCTGAGTAGAGGAGTCTACAAAGGGCAATGCTTCTATGCAGCTGGAATGGACCAAAAGATGAGAATGAGTTCATATTCAATACAGAAAGATACATTCCATCTTTAGCCACCAATTTAGAACTACCCAAGGAGCTCATCTGCTATAGTGCTGTCATAATTCAGGTACAAAAATAGGCATACAAGTCTGTGACTTGTCTAAAATCATTCGGTAAATTAGCATCTTCCCAAGAATAAGAATTGTTGTCTCTTGGCTCCTGCCTTTCTTTTTTATTTTATTTTTTCCCCATTACGTTGTTCAAACTGTGGCTTATTGCTGTGTGAACTTGGACAATGACCCAGCTCAGAGCTAGTGAAGAAATCAGATACTTGACCCAACTCCTTTGGGTTTGTTGAAGGCACATCAATACAATGAACCAGAAAATGTTTCTAAAAGTTAAAAGTGAGAAAAAAAGAAAGATGATAATGAAGCTAGGATGATAGGTAGGTAGGAAAATGATAGTAAATGACAACTAGATAGAGAGAGAGAGAGAGAGATAGATGATATAAATTATATAGAAAGATATGAGAGAGATAATTCTTATTTGATTGTCTATACGCCTCCCTCTCTATACAAATTTTCAAATTGAAAACTTTGTTACCATTGTGAAGGTAGTGCCAAGTGGAGATTCGGGGAGATTAATTGGATTAGTGATGTCATTGAAGGGACCTCAGAGTTGCCTTGCCTTTCCTCCCATGTGAGCTTGTAAAGATGATACCAAAATCACAGCATCTATGAAACGGAAAACGACCCTCAACACACTCCTTATTTGCCAGTGCCTTGACCTTGGACCTCCAGAACTGTTAGAAATAAATTTCTGTTGCTTATAAGGTACCTAATTTATGTCATTTTCTATAAGAGCCCAGATACATTAAGACAGAAGCACAGAAGAAGAGAGAAGAAAAACAAGTTATTACTACATATCATAAATATACCTATTTTCTTTTTGCTATCCCCAGAGTTTCCTGTGAGTCTAGCCAGTGTGTTGATACCTGATACCTGATACAACCAGGTTAGCAGCACCATGATCTGGATATGTCATAAGCCAAAGAGGTCACCATGCTCAACTTTACTCAAAGTAATGACACAATGCTAAATTGCAACACTTCTTCATTGTTACACACCTAGAGGCTCATCACCTCCTGCATCCTCTCCTCCCCACCCCATGGAATTCAGCTGATACACAGCTTTTCATGCCCGAAGAAAAGGCTGACTATGCCTAATTTCACTCCAAGTGCATGCCTCTCCTGCACAGCCTGTGGGACTATAGTTAGTGGCTAGATTTCTCAGAAAGTTTCTGTAAGCCATCCCATTCCCATTTGAGACCTTAGCAGAAACCTGACTCATTGAGGATTAGAAAATGAAATTATACATTTCTTCACTTTGATTTCTATTAGACATAATCTTGCCAAACGGTTGGGGCTGTTTCACTTTTATTTAGTCATCCTTTGTTTTTCCTGTTCTGAATGACAGTTCCAAATATTACTCTGTTAACTTTCCCTAACTTAATTTTCATGAATATACTTCATACAATTAATCTTATTCCTGGAGAAAAAAAATCTAAGATGCATTCTTTAGCAACATGATTTAAATGACATTCTGCAACTCTATAGCTATATGTCTATTTTAAGCCATATTAAAGTAATATGTAAAACTTACCCAGAAAATATTACTTTATGAGCCAATAAATGTTCTGAGGTCCACAGTAACAAACTGGCAGTTAAAGACAAAAAGACTATACAAGTTTCAATGCACAACTGTGTTTGTTTGATCCTCCATAAGCAATACTGAGACAGAGTTAGGAATGAAAACAAATATTAAAGTTAACACCTGTGAAATATTAAAGGGGTATGGGACAGTAGACAGTACTGAGCAGGAAACCTAAGATTCATGTTCTTACAACTTTAGTCCAGACATGGGAAGTTTCAGAACAAAGATCACCCAGCAGAGATGCCTCATCTCAGCTGAGAAAAGGAGGCTAGCCTTGCCTGGTCATTGACTGGAATTACTTGATAAAAACATAACTTTAAACAGCAACACACTTAGAGAATAGAAAAGTATATGCAGGGGCTGGAGAGATAATTCAGCAGTTAAGGACATTTGTTTGCAAAGCCTGTCAACCTGGGTTCAATTACCAAGTACCAGTACCCAAGTAAAGCCAGAAAAGCAAAGTGGTGCATGCATCTGGATTTTGTTTGTAGTGGCAGGAGACCCTGGTGCGCTCTCTATCTATCTATCTATCTATCTATCTATCTATCTATCTATCTATCTCTTTATCTCTATCTCTCTCCTTTCAAATTAGTTAATTTAAAAAACTGCAGGTCATCAATGGGCTTAACTGAGTGTGACTCAGCAGTGGGGTAGGGTCTGTGGGAGCACTAGCCAACAGCCTCCCCCACCATGCAACACCCCAGGGATGGCTTCATCTTCCACATGTGACCTCAACAGATATCACCAGTTAACTTGTGAAAGCCACAATTTCCAGGTCCACCAAAGTCCATAGACTTCTGCCTCCAGCCTGCTCCTCAAGGGCAAGGTTATGATGTCTTGAGGAAGAGGCATGTGGTGGTTTTGAATGTAAATGTCCTAACGCCTCAGATGTTTGTGATTGTTTACTCCTAAACAATCAATAAAACAATTGGTACTCATCTGTCCCATGTGCCTCAAGTGGACAGTCACTCTGAGTCCAAGCCTCAAGCAGTGGTTTCCATCAGCATGGAGTCTTAAAGCCAGGAAGAGGGAAATGCCTGTTCCCTCCATGCGTGAAGAACACACATACCTACGTTTCTCTGCAGACACAGATATTGATAACACATGTCTTCCATGATATTCCCAACATGCAATAATGATCCCACAGTCTGGCTTTGGAACTAGCAGTCAAGCAAACAATGATATTAAGGGAAACTATGCTTTTTCCTCAAACAATAGAAAAATAAATCCCTTAGCAAAAGTCCCAGAAAAGCTTATTACTTTCAGAAAATATTTTTCTTCCCACTTCAATGCTTGGTGAAGATTAAAAACAGAAGAAAAATTGCACTTTGTTGCTTGTTTTGATGTGCACGAACCAAAAAAAAAATCTGCAAAGATTTAAATTTTAAAAATCAATAAAGTTTATGGGAGAATTATATAATCTGAAGTTCCCTAATATAGAATCATCATATGCAGGGGGAGGGTGACGCAGATTTACTGAATTACTAATTAAAGAATTTGGCTCAAGTGGTATTGTACTTTCGTAAAATGTTCTGAGTCATCAAGACTAGGGACTAGAAAAGGACCCGAGAGATCATTTTGTCATCTCCCAGCTCAAGTACTAAACCAGAAAACCCCTATATGCCCTTGCCCATAAGCCTCCATGAAATAAAAGGAATTTTTAATTTCCCTCGATATCACAGCCACACAGTGAGTACTGAGTCAACCTTCATTGGACACTTAGTTAGTATCCAGTTCATACTGTGGTAGTTTGAATATAAAATCTCCCCAATGGCATTTGTGATTAAGCCTCCTACTTGATCCTCAACTCATTGAAAGCCTTTGGGAGGTGGAGCCTTGCTGGAGAGATAAGTCACAGGTTAGGGGGGAAACCTTGAGGTTTGTTAGTCTAGTTCCCTGAGTGTTCAAGAGCTAGATCATATCCCTCCCTGCTGCTGTGAGCCAACTGCCTGCTCTTGCCATGACACAGTGATGCAACTTCCTCTCAAAACTAGCCCTTTCCTTTCATATACTGCTTTGGGTTAGGTGGTGTGTCCCAGCAACAAAAAGGAAACTGCTACAATGTTAATTGAGAAGAAAACAATTGTTGGCATAGCTCAGGCAGCAGGAAGCAAAGAAGCATTCTAGAACATCAACAAGGTAGGTCATCAGGATACAGACCTCTTCTTTTATTGTTTATTTTCCCACCTTCCTATACCATTGAAATGTGGAAAACCAAACCTTTTTTTTTTTTTTTTTTTTTTTTTTTTTGCATTCAGACAGCCATGATCAGGATTTGGAAGCTAGCTTGGTCTCATTGTGTGATGCTGTCACTTCTCCCTATTCCTCTCAGCTCCTTTTTCTGTAGTGGAAAATGAAAGAGCAAAATACCATAATAAGCTATTGTGAAAACTGGAGATAATTTCCTCATATGGTAGGCACATGTCTAATTAATGAGTTATTGCTGTCTTCTTTTTATTCTTTTTTTATTCTTGCTCTAGCCCAGGCTGACCTGGAATTCACTATGTAGTCTCAGGATGGCCTCAAACTCACAGTGATCCTCTGGGATTGAAGATGTGTATGCCACCACACCCAGAAGTTATTGCTTTGTTGTAATTATAAACGGTGAGTTTCTGTATGCACTTCAGGAATCCCTGTGTCTACCTAATAACTCTGCTCTAATCCCCTGCTATGGGCATATTGAACTGTCTTCACGGTGCAAGCATGAACAAGTTTAATTTTCTCCCATCCATCGTTACTTCTTCCTCAGCTCTCCCCACCAGGGGTGCACCCCAAAGCCATAGTGGCTGGTGTCCTCCTGCCTCACCACTAAAGCCTGGCTGCAATGCCGTACAAACTCACTTATCTATGGGTTCCCTAAGCAAGATCCAAACACAACATCTTCTCCATTCTTTCCAGTACTTCTGCTTCTAAAAGAATTCTCAGAACCCCTACCACTGGAATGAGTGGCAGGGGCAGAGAGTAGAGGGTAAGCATTCCAGTACTCTTCTCCCCTCTCTTGTTTTGGAGGCAGTATTCACTTCATCTCTGACACTTGTGAGTTACATCTTAACCAGCCTGAGCCAAATGTCTGGCCTCACTGCCTGTGGGCTTCTTAGTGCTGTTCTCTTTGGAACTTTTTTTGTTCAAAGATGCAGGTCCTAAGTGCCAAGCCGCTCAGCACCCTGTGATACATGGGACTCACCTTTATTACTCTCAAGAAAGGTCAAATAAGTTGAACGGACTGTGAGACCTCAGCATTGTGGTGATATAGAGATCCCAAGTTGGAAAAAAAGAGGGTTGGCCATGGAGTAGAATTCCTCTAAGAATTCTAATTCTTATTCTTCTTTTGGCCAGAATTATAAAGGAGTTTTCTTCAGCAAACTAATACACTCATAACTAACATCTATTTTGGTCCAAGTTATGAAGACATTTTGTATCCTTCCTGCAATCTGCTCAATCTTTGGTCAGATTCTGCAAGTTTGGGTGGAGAAACTCATTTTTAATAGCAGTCAAAAGACTATAGGTTTTTCCAAAAATCAGTTCATTTTCTTCTCACATTCACTCTGGAAAGTAGTCATTATCGTTTCCCTTCATGTGAATAAAGAAGCAAAGCCGTTGAGAAATTTGAAAGCTGAGAGATCTCAAATCTATTGTGCAAGATGGAGCTTCTCTGATCCCACTTTTGACACTTTCTGCCTCTTGATGTGACTGCCTTTCTCACACTTCCAGACTCTGCTCAAAAGCTGCTTTCTTGAGACAGAAAGGATAGAGCAAATATATAAGAGCAGCTTTTGGAGGGCCTTGCATTAATACAGAGTGAACCACCTACCAGCTCAGCTGTGGGAAGCTATGGATCTCTCTGAATCTGCTTCTTTATTTTTAAAAAGAATCAAGGTGACGCCTTACTGAGAGTTGTAAATACTAAATACAATGCTACATGCAAAAGGTGCTGGATGAACAGCAAAGCGCTCTATGGATGTTAACTACTATCTCACCTTCATTATTCTGCCTTACTGTCTCCTTAATGTTATATCTCTTTTTTCTAAAACTTAATAGCCCCTCTCATTCTTGGCATTAACTTTATATATGCCTGTCTCTGACTCAGCTGTAAGATTCTTAAAGACAGGCATCCTTACAATGTTTGCATACAACCACTCTCAGAGTCTACTCACAACAAAGGTACAATACGTGCTTCTCCCATACCTTCCTCAAGAGACTGTGAATGCACCCGTTGGGAATGCTTAGCAACATCTATTGATAGTTAAATACCATATTATTCACAGCAAAGCAGTTCCATTTCCAGGTGTATATGCAAAATGTGCAATAGAAATACCTACAATTATGGATGAAAAAGTGTTTATGAAAGCCAAAAATTAAACTGAATTAAACACAACCTGCAATTGAATGGATAAATAAGTATAGTTGTGTATTGTGGTTTGAATTAAGTGTTTGTGTTTAAGTTCCTATCTATTCGACAGCTGGTGAATCTCTGGGGAGGCAGAGCTTTGCTGGATGAGGTGTGTTGATGAGGTGGACCTTGGGGTTGATTAGTCCAGCTCACTGTGGTTCAGAACCAGCTCCTTCTCTCTCTCTCTCTCTCTCTCATCATACATCTCTGATGTATGATGAAGTAAGCCACCTTCCTTTGCTATGATGAAGTTGCCTCTCAAAACTATAAGCCTAAAATAAATCATTTCCTCCCATAAACTGTTTCTGGTCAGATATTTTGTCCCAGCAATAAGAATACAACTTGTATAACATGGAAGGAAAGATTATAGACAGTGAAAATTAGATGAACACATGCATTAGATGAACGCATGCAACCACATGACTAAACCCACAGATAAGATGCTGGGCGAATAAACCAGACCCCCCCCCAAAAAAAAAAAGAGAAAGAGAAAGCACATAATATACAAGTCCGTTTGTGTAAAGTTCCATAGCAGACAAAATTAGTCCAAGATGGTTAAGGTAGAGTGGGACTTATTTTCTCAGAGAATAATAACTCAGGCACTAATGAGAGCTTCTGAGTGCTGGTCATCTCCGTACTGCTTACATGGGTCTGTTAGCTTATGAAAATTCACCAAATTTTACTCTTCTACCTTCTTATTTTATATCAACAAAAGATATGTGAGCAAATGGAAAACGAGTTTTGACAGAGGAGTCTGAAAAGACCCTAGTCTACCTTAAAATTTCTATCACCCAGTTACTTCCCACTCTTCCGCCCTCATGTCCTACTTCTCACCCACATACTGATTCTAACTGCATTTGTTACTTTACTCATTTCTGTGACCAAATACCTGACAAGAAACAATTGAAGGAAGGGTTTGTTACAGCTGACAGTTCAGGGGATAGTCTATCACAACAGGGAAAGCAGGGTGGCTGGAGCATGAAGCAGCTGGTCACATTCAGTCCTCAGTGAGGAAGCAGAGTGTGATAAGAACTTCTGCCCCTCCAGCTCTCTGCTGTTTATGCAGTGCAGAACCCCAATCTATCAACTGGTACACCTACATTTACAGCTGGTCTTCCCACCTCAGCCTATCTAAAACAATTTATCATGGGCATGCCCAGAGATTTGTTTCCCTAGTGATTTTAAATCCTTCCAAGTTCATAACCCAGGTTAACCATCACACATACTATATATAATTGCTCAGAGTATGAAGAGCAAGCAATGTTATTACATTCATTGTAATTCACCATGAATTCCTCAACTACATTTTATTCTCTAACCCTTGACTTAGCACATCATGCTGAATCTATCCAGAACAATCCTGCAAAGGAAGTAAAGGAAGTCATAGGCCCTATGCAGATTCCTACAACTACTGTTGTTTTGCTGTCTTCAAAATATTTATATTTATTCCCAGAGATTAGCGCTTCTCTCAGCCTTGGTCAGAAAAGGGTTTGTTGTTGTGTTTGACTGGTGTTTTTTTTTTAATTTTTAAAAATTTAAATTAAATTTAATTTAATGCAAATTAAATTTTGCTTAATTTTTAAAATTTTGTTATTTGGATGGACAATAGTTAATGTAGACACTAAAAACTGATCCAAGTGCTGAGAATAAGTGACCATTGAGAACTCAGCCCTAGACAGGACAAATATATAACACTCTCTTAGGCTCAGAGAATGCTTTAGAAGAGGTGGTGAGGGTCAGAGAGAATATATGAACTGGAGGATGGGGAGAAGGGCTGTGGAACTGTGCCATCTGGGCTCAGCTCACCCATTGCACCCATGAACTTACAGAAGCTGTGGTTTACCTGCAAAAGACCTGCATGTTGATAGGACCAGTCAACATTCCATCATGGATGAGTAAGGGGCTCATGACACCATAAAGAAGAACTACTAGCAGTTAGTGGTTGCTGAAAGAGGAACAGTCAGTCTCTTTAGTGTTGTACTAGATGGCTACCTCACATAATGACCCAAATTCAGATACTGCTTAATCTGCTAAAACAGGTGATATTGTTCTCATTCATTTTTCAGTAAGCAAGAGGAAGCAGTCCATCAGGCAGTAGAGAAAGACTTACACTAGCAGCTACCACAGCAGAATTATGTCTCATACAGATTTATGACATGGATTTGTAAGATTAATTGACAAATAATGTTATAAATTCTAGAACAATGTTGATTCCCAGTGTATGTGTTTCTTTCTTTTCCCTTTTACTATCTTCATTTTATCTTCTTGGAATAAAAGCTGAGACGATGAATCTAGATACAAAGGCTCACTTATTAAGACCTGGAGGAAAATCAAAGTACTCTCTTGAGAGCTTTCTGCAATTTTGTGTGTTCGTGGGATTGTGCTAAGTAGTGAGGCATGCTTTTCTCCTGACTTAAGAGTCCTTACCTCACACTCTCTGATAGGATATCCAGCTAGCATCAGAACTTTTCTTTATTTGAAGGAGCTTTCTGATTGGACTACCTACAAGAGTTCCAGGGGCTCTAGATGGATGCAAGAGTGGAACTTAATGAATAATAGCATTAAATCTTCTTAGCCATTTTATGTACTTGCCCATGTGTCTCCCTGCCTTCACAATTGTATCCATTGTTCATGGACAGTGAATGGTTATCAAGTTACCTGTAAGCAGACAAAGTAGGCATTCCAAAACTAACTTGTGAATTATCCTTGTTGTTCAAGAGAAATTCTCATTGAGAAAAATCAAAAGGCTCAGCAAAGACAAAGTATACTGTGTGTTTCAATTTTTCTATCATTCTTTCACAGAAAGAAAACAGATTGCTTTGATGTTATCGATTCTTCTCAAGCCCTGCTGTTTTTCACCCAAAAACCTGTGCTCTTATGGCTGCTTAAGAATTGATTTCTGGAGAGATACTCAGTTTGTTTGTTTGTTTCACAGTATGACATGCTAACAGATCTATAACCTGCCATGCTATTGTTTGTCTCCTTTGATGGGAACAGACTTTAAATCACTCCTGTCATGCACTTCGACCACCTCCCCGAAGCTTCAGGAATCATTTAAAATCATCACTTATAGTTTAAATATTCCAATTTGACCTTGAATAAAGTCAACTTTGCTGATGAAAACCGCATTCCACTTTGTTAAAATGTGAGCAATATTTTCCTGATCCCTATCAATTTAGTAGACAAAAAAATGGGATTTTCTTAACATTAATAAACTAACACATTTCTGCTTCCCCTTCAAAAGCTTTTGTGAGACTCACATCTGATTCAAAATACTCTCTAAAAGGTATTCCTGGGGACCATAGAGGTGGGCTTGTGGATTTGCAATGTGGCTGTGAATCATTTAGGAACTACCATGTGCTTCCTTTCCTCCTTCCCTGCGTTGTTTGTTGTTGTTGTTGTTGCTGGTGCTGCTGCTGTTGTTGGACAAGGAACTGCCCTGAAGCTGCTTTATATCCCTGCCCTCTTGGCTCAGTTATCAACCACCAAAGATGCTACCACTTCTTCACTTGAGAGAAAAGTTAGTTCAGCTACCTCCCCAGGTGGCTGATTCTGTGTCATGTTCAGGAATAACTCAAGATAGGGAATAGCCTTCCCCTCCACCTCAGGGATTTCTCAAGTTAACATGCCTTTCTGTCATAGTCAGCTCACACACCACTGGGATGAATCTGCAAACCAGGCACAGCTATGGAAGAAAGCATTTATTGAAGCTAGTGTTCCAGGGGAAGTTCCATAATGATGTGACTGAACCCTCTTTTCACAGGCCCAACCATATAGAGAAACACATCACCAGCACCACACATGCAACAGTAAATAGGCAGGAGGCAGAGATTTCTTTCCTATTTATATAGCCTTAGGGTGGGGTCTTGAAACCCTATCCCAGACTTGTTGGCTTCCTGAGTCACTGGAATTTCCTTCCTGTACTGCTCTCCCAGGAAAGGATGTTCATTTCTAGATTCTCTGATCTTCTTTTATATCCTGCCTCCTACTGAGAGAGCTGTCTTGCAGTGAACATCCTCAAAGAACCACCCAAAATTACTAAAAAGGTCAAGTTGACAACAAAACTTAACCATTGCAAGTCCACCCTTGTCAACTTGACATGAAACCCTATCTCCTTACATCATACTTAATTTCCAATTAAGACAGTAAAAAGATCATAGTACCTCCTAACAGGAGATAACTATCCCACATAAAACCAGAAACACATAATCTCCCACCCGCACAGGCAAGGTCCCTTAACTGTGAGTTCTGTAAAATCAAAACAAGTTACAGGCCTTCAACATATAATGGCACAGAGTAAACATTTCCAACTTCTATGAGGCATAACAAGATGACTAATACAAACTCAACAACCATTAGGCAAACATCAAATATCTGTAGTTCAAGTCCGATATCACAAACCAGTGACTGACAGTCTCCAGATTTTCTAATTCTTCCCCTCCTACTTGGATGAGTAGCTGGGGAAAACTTGCATCCCAAAACAATATCACTCCATGGTACCCTTTCTGCAGTCTTGGTATATATCCAAAACATCTTTGGGTCTCCATTGCAAACGATGGTCCATCTTCCAATGGCTTCGCTGGCCAATCAGGGACTTCACACCCTGTCCCACACACCACATCTTAGCAGAGACTCCTGGAACTATGTGTACTTTATGACCCACTCCATGCATGCATTTCTCATGCTTCCAAAAGCAATACCAGCTATGAAGGACACAGCCATGTTGTTAATTAAGGGACAAAATAAATTGTGACTTTGAAGATTAGGTTCCTTCCTTTCAGCCTATTCCTTTCAAAAGAGTTTGCACATTCAATCATTTGGTACTTTCTGGGTGGAAACACCCCAGGTATAAAGCAGTTGGGCTAACTTCTTTACGATTGTCAATTTCTTGACAATAACAGCTTCAGAAACCTAAAGCTAGTCTCTGTGCCAACTAGCTTTTTCCAACCTTAAATCTTAAAATCCCAGTGCTATCATTAGCCAATCAGTCCATTACTTAAATTCAACCTTGGTCAAACTCTCTGTGCATGGGCAGTAAATAATCCACCCTTTATTCCAGTAATATCACAAAGTTCTCTATAGTCTCTCCTTCCCCTTAGAAATTTGATAAGCCAAGCCTCCAAATGCAATTCTCTCTGTACTTAAAATTTTTAAACACTCACAAGAATAGTCCATAAAACTTGACTTACCACTCTGGAAGGTATCTTCATTTGCAAGTACCAAATCCATGTCCATTCCTCCAGCACACAAGTTCCAGAAAACCAAAATCCACACAGTAAGATTCATTTCAACAATATCACCCCAATCTCTAGTACCAAAACTGTTGTAGTCAGCTCACACACCACTGGGATGAATCTGCAAACCAGGTACAGTTATGGGAGGAAAAGATTTATTGAATCTAGTGTTCCAGGGGAAGTTCCATAGTGATGAAAGAGGCTGGCCCTTCTTTTCACAGGTCCAAGCAGAGAGAGAGAGAGAGAGAGAGAGAGAGAGAGAGAGAGAGAGACCCATTACCAGTGCCATACACAAAACAGCAAATAGGCAGGGGGAAGAGATTTCTTTCCCCTTTATATAGCCTAGGGTGGGGCCTTGAAATCCTATCCCAGACTTCTTGGCTTCCAGATTCTCTGGAATTTCCTTCCTGTACAGCTCTCTTAGGAAGGGACGTTCATTTATAGCTTCCCTGAGTTTATTTACATCCTGTCCCCTACTGTGAGGGCTGCCTTTTTGTGAACATCCTCAGAGACCCACCCAAGATTACTAAAAAAGGTCAAGTTGACAACAAGACTTAATCATCATACTTTCCTAAAACAGTTCTCTCCGGTTTTACTCCCGATCCCTTTTCCTTGGGAACAGGTGACAGGATTCAGTCAGAAACAAGATAAATAGCACTATTCAGAATGAACCAACCTTCCTATACACTCCTTTATCTTCCAGACAAAACCCTTTGGCCAGACTCTTAATTCAAAATGATGCTTCCTGGCCAGGAGAACCTGGCTGAATACTAGGCTATCCATGGTCCCCTGTCACAAGGCCTGATCCAGACGACCCATGGAGGAGGTTTTCCAGTGGAGGGGGGAGGGGAGGGCAGCGGGGAATTGGGGATAACAACTCATTGTTTGCCCACTAAATGTTGTAACTCATTATGGACAATAAATTAATAAAAAAAAAAAAAAAAA
>PVHP010012385.1:0-43095 GCA_004024765.1 Zapus hudsonius
CATAGAGTCCGCCCATGTCTGGGTGGAGCTGGGATCATGGCATGTTCGAGTGTGGACAGCAGGGGGCGTCGTAGATCCATGTCAGACTTGAGTTCTAATCCAAGTTAGGAGAGTGCATTCTTGTGCCAAAATGAGAGATCAGGTGTTTGGCATTTTCTGGTTTCCTCTGGGCCTCTATCCCTGGCTGAGACCTGCCTAGCTTTCTCCTATTCTGTCTCACTGGGATTAAAGACAGGTGCCACCATGTGTTGGGGGGTGGAGAATAGTTGTGCCAAGACCTCTAGCTGCTGTAAACTCCAGTTGCATGTGCCATTTTGTGCCTCTCACTTTACCTGGGTCCTGGGGACTCAAACTCGGGTCATTAGGCTTTGAAGGCAAGCTCCTTAATCACTGAGCCATCTCTTCAGCCCTTTGGTTTTATATTTGCTCTCTTTGTTCATTTCTTGGGAACATTATTTCGTGACTATTGCTAGTGTACAATGGTAGAAAATGGGTTGTGATTTATCATATTTACTAATGCTGTAACTTGGAGTTGAAATTTTTATAGTCTAAATAAGAGTTAGAATTATTACTTGTAAAGTCATTGGCTTGGAAACTATTTCAATGAAAAATCATATCTCATTTGATTAAAATAAAGACAGAAAATTCAACCTCAAGGAAAACTCATTTGTCTTCTAAGAATAGCATTTCAGAGAGTCAAAGAAATTAGAGGCGGAAAAATCAATTAAAGCTAATCTACCAGCTTGTCAGAAAGGATTGCTTTCTACAAAATATATTCTAATTCTTTTTCCAGGTTCATTTTAACTGTCTCAAGGGATGAAGCACTCCTTACATCTCTTGGAAGGGTTTCCTTTTATCTGATTGAACTTACCAGGAATCATGTTTTTTGATATCTAACATTCATGTTAAGTATTAATTCTATACTATTACTTTTAATCACACTTCTTTTTCCTATACTAACGTTCTTTTCCTCCCAAAATCTTTTTTTTTTTTTTTTTGAGGTAGGGTTTCACGCTAGCCGAGGCTGATCTGGAACTCACTCTGTAGTGCCAGGCTGGCCTCGAACTCACAGCACTCCTCCTACCTCTGTCTCCTGAGTGCTGGAATTAAAGGCATGTGCTTCTTCTCAAGTTATCATGCTCTGTGATTTGTAAAAAGCTAGCTTTCTTCTATCCTACTGACAGTACTAACTCACGATAATGATCTTCTAAAAACCCAAAGGGATTTGGGTGTCCATCACTCAGGAGGCTGATGCAGGGGGATAGCATAAGAGCATGGATGTCTGGGGCCAGTCTGGGCTACATAGAGCCTGTGTCAAGAGAACAACAACAAAAAAGGACTCCAACCAAACAACAGCAAGAATACAACCAAATAACAGCCCCCAAGACCTTTAACTTTTTTCTTTCTTTTCTATTTTTTTTCTGACCTTGTAAGGAGGCACCTTGGAGTATAAGCTATGTAATCAATTTCTTTGCAAATTAGCAATCTATTTCTTGCCTATTGATGTGTAGCAGAGCAAGGCACTTTTCTCTTATACATGATTTTTAGTTTTTTGAAGAATCATCTCTTTTAATGTTCTCCATCGCAGATTCCTTTATCTTTTGAAATTATGTTTGTATGAATTTCAAATTGAGTAGTTTTCTAGGTTGCATGGTGTTATTTATATTGTACTTGTTGAATGTGAAGGTGATGGTTTTTCTCCACCAACAAGATTTAAATTCTTGCCCTTATCTGGGCAGGAGATTAACTGTGAGACACCGTGCACATGGGGAGTCTGGAGTCAAATTTCTGCTTTCTGATGATAAGGAAAACAAGGGTTCCAGAAAAGGCGAGAAGATAGCACATAGCCAGGGATAAAGGTTTGCCCCAAGCATGAAAACATAAATGCTTTGTAGCAAGCAGGTCTGAAATGTGCTGGTGTCTATGGTAAACAGCTCCTGGTTGGTGCCTGAGGGAAGGGCAAAGAGTAATGAATACCATTGTAGTCTTTTGTGAACATTTAATTGAGTTTCTGTGAATTCTCATATAGAGTCATCTACTACTATTGTTCAGAAGCCCTGGAATGTTTATGAAATTTACTAAATATATTTTTCAATGGTAAAAAAATGTACAGAAATAATTAGGTTTCTCTTCTTACCAAGAGTGCATCAGGGAATGAAACAAAACTGAAATAAAAACAAACAAAACCAAGAAACACAATAAAAAAAAAACCTATGTGGAGGAATTCCCCGGAAAAAGGGTCATATATGGTTTTTGTAGAGGGGTGTGGTAGTTTGAGTGTGATCGTGTGAATGTACGGCCCCTTCCTTTTGCTTGTACATAAGAGCTACCTCACATATTCAAGAATAGTCAACCTTCTTGGTTCGTGATCTGGATGATCTAAATTTTGTTCAACAAAGTTCTGTTATGAAATACTTTCATTGACTGCAAATGACATGCAAATGTGAAATATAAAAAAATTAAATTAGAAATGAAAAAAACATTAGAAAAAAGATCCATAGAGGGCTGGCAAGATGGTTAAGGCATTTGCCTGCAGAGCTTAATGACCTGCGTTTGATTCCCCAGTACCCACGTAAAGCCAGATGCACAGTGGTGCATGCTTCTGGAGTTTTCTTGCAGTGGCTAGAGGCCCTAGTGAGCCTCTCTCTCTCTCTCTCTCTCTCTCTCTCTCTCCCCCTTGCAAATAAATAAATAAAATAAAACAATTTTTTAATCAGGAGACAATATTCTAAGGGTTTCCCCAGTATCACAGGCAAGATCTTATATACTTTGGCAATGACACTGATATGCGCATGCTTTGGGTATCAGTTTTTCAGATGGGAGAATGAAGTTTGGGAGAGGTTATGTCATTTGCCCAGAACCACCCATGGGAGAGAGTGGTGCAGCCAGGGTTTCAAACTGATTTGCCCAACACAGCATTTATGCGCTTCACCCAGGGCACCAGAGATGAGCTGGGGACTATTTCCCCCCCCCAAAAAAAAGCTTCTGAGGAAGAGGTAATACCTGAACTAGATCTTAAGGAGTAAGTGGGATTTTTTGCCTGAGAAAACAGTAGAGGAGTGAGTTCAGCCTGAGGGGGGTGTGTATAAAGGCAGAGGCAGGACAAAGCCATTTTGTGCTCTAAGAATGCTCATAGCTCAGGTTGCTGGGCATGATGGGAAGGGAGAACATATGGAAGGTACAGGCTCAGGCCAGGGGGAAGGTTGACTGAATGAGGGTGGATAGCAGAGGAGGCGAAAATGTGAACTCGAATGAGTACTTAAGAGTTGGTAATTAAGATTGCATCCTTATGCACTGGAAGCCATCAAGTGGGTCAAAGGAGCAGAATGACAGCAGCAGCATCTTATTTCAGAAGGATCTAGAAGCATGAGGCAAGGGCTTGCCATCATGGTCAGTTAGCAGGAAAAGCCCATGAGGACGGTGGCAATGAAGACGGAGAGGGAGGTCCAGATTGGAGAGTCATGTTCCTGTGGGAGCAATAGAGTTTGGTGACTCATGTGATTAAGTGGTTAAGGAGGAAGAAAGAATTATCGATGACGAAGAGTTCTACTTTAGAAACCTGAGTGACTGGTGATATCAGTCACTAAAATGGGAATTAAAGGAAATCATTCTATGAGATGCCTCCTAGAAGCTTTACAGCTAGTTCAAAACAAACCCTTGAGGAAATGATTAGGATGGCCGTTTTATGCATTTTAAAAACAAAGTGAGATCTGGTGAAGTTAAGTATCTCCCCAAGGTCACATAGTTGGTGGGAGCTGGACTCTAAAACAAGGCCTTGGCTCAAAGCCTATAGTTTTTCCATGACTATATATAGTTTGCCTGATAAAACAGTAAAAGTATGATTTTATCCTGAGAAGGATAAATGTAAATATTTTGTTGTGGTTGTTTTCAAGGGTCTCTCTCTAGCCCAGGCTGACCTGGAATTTCACTATGTAGTTTCAGGGTAGCTTTGAGTTTACAGCAATCCTCCTACCTCTGCCTCCCAAGTGCTGGAGTTAAAGGCATGTACCATCATGCTTGGCTCCATAGCAATATATTTTTTTGTTTATTTATTTGCAAGCAGAGAGGGATAAAGAGAAGAGAGAGAGAGAGAGAGAGAGAGAGAGAGAGAGAGAGAGAGAGAGAGAGAGAGTGAGAGAGAGAGAGAATGTGTGTGTGTATGGGTACACCAGGGCCTCTAGCCACTGCAAATGAGCTCCAGATGCATGTCCCACTTTGTGAATCTGGCTTTATGTAGGCACTGAGGAATTCAGCCTCCATGGCAGTACTTTATATTCAGATAATTTTAATTTGAAAAAGTAGGAGTGAAGCTCAGTGGAGAAGGTAGACCATGAAAACACGGTCCTCCCAGAACTCGTGCATTATGCAGAAAGACAGAACCTTGCACTCTTGGGATAAAGGTCCAACATAGCCCTATTCAGTCCCATTTTCCAACCTGCTGGAGATGTTCTGTCCAACAGAGTCCTTAGCCTATGGAGCTACAGAGTACTTGAAATGAGGCGAGTGTGACTGAGTGATTGAAACGTTAATTCTGATTGGTTAGAATTAGTTTCAAATATATAAGCCTATATGTCTAGTGACTACCATATTGAACGGTTTAGTTCTAGAGCCACCAGCCAGACACAGAGCAGCCACCGAAGACAGGCTTGGTGGTACCCCTGAGACATCACTAATATATGATCATACTACGTCATATCTGTACGATTGGCCCTACCTTTGGAGACCACAGTACCTAGCATAGATCACAAATTTATGTCAAATTTTATCTTTAGAAAGAGAGTAGCTATAATCTCAGCACTTAGGAGGTAGCTGTAGGAGGATCCTTGTGAGTCAGAAAAGAAAGAGAAAGAAAGGAAGGGAAGGAGGGAAGAAGGAAGGGAAAAAAACAGAAAGAGTTGGCTATGGCTCTACATGCCAGTAATCCTAGCATTCGGGAGGCTGAGGCAGGAGGACTGCCATGAGTTTGAGGCCCTCCTAAGCAACAGAGAGTCTATCTCAAAAACTAAACAAAGGCCTTTACCGATTCCTCCCTTCTTATGGGCAGGAACTCTTCATAATCTCTCCTCTTTCCTTCTTTTAAAAATAATAAAGTCTCTAACCTTAAAAAAACCTAAACAAAACAAGAAAACACCAAGATAAATAATAAATGATAAAAGAGGGGGTCTCAGCTTTCTTAATGCTGAGATTACTCCATCTGCTTACATGAGCCAAAAATCAAAAACTTTTTTTCATATTTATATTTTTCTGCATATTGTGTTATTTAAGAGCACAAGCGCAGCCAGGCATGGTGGCACACCTGTGCACTCCCAGCACTCAGGAAGCTGATCAGGAGTTCAAGGCCGTCAGCCTCAGCCACAGCCACATAGTAAAATAGAGACCAGACTAAGCTAACAAGGCCCTGTGTGGTGGTTTGAATTGGGTGTCCCCATAAAGTCACGTATTTTGAGTGCTTGGTTCCCATTGGTAGCATTTTGGGAATTGGACCCTTCCTGGAGGAGGTGCATTGTTGGGGGTGGGGGTGGCTCGTGGGTGTTACAGCCAGCTTCCCCTTGTTCTTGTGGCTGTTTCCACCTGCTGTGGCAGGTGACGTTCAGCCTGTGCTCATGTCATGGTTTCCCCTGCCATCATGGAACTGCCCCTTGAGACTGTAAGCCAAATTAAACAACTCTCCTCCCATCAGCTGCTTCTGGGGAAATGTTTGTCAAGGTTACTAACACTATGTCTCAAAGCCCCCCCCCCAAAAAAAAAAAAAAACCCTCACAAACCCAAGGCAACCAACCAGCCAACCAAAGATCACAAGCTCACATTTAAATCCCAATTCTTCACCAAATATGTCTTTTTGTAATCTCTTCACATGTACAAGCCTTACTTTCCCTATGGGCTACAGGGAAACGCAGCATCTCCCTCATAGGGTACTAGTGAGGATCGAGTTAAACTATGTAAGACACCTCACCAGTCTGGCAAAGCTTAGTAGTTATTCTATAACCAGCACTTTGTGATGAGTTCCTACTTTACACCTCTGTGTTTTGACATTTACTCGGCTCTATTTTTGCTTATGGAGAAGGTATTCTCTCAGATCTCTGAATGTCAGAACACTCCAAAAAGAAATGCATTCATCAAGATAAAAAGGTAGAGAGTTCTGAAGTTATTATTTAGATGTTATCACATGTACCATCTTTTCAGGTATTTTGATATTTCCTTTTGATTTCCATAGTGTAAAAACATTTTAAATCATTACTGAAGTAAATGATGTTCCTGATGTTTTGTTATGATCATTAAAATTCCCTCGTTTTGAGCCGGGCGTGGTGTTGCACGCCTTTAATCCCAGCACTCGGAAGGCAGAGGTAGGAGGATTGCCGTGAGTTCAAGGCCACCCTGAGACTACATAGTGAATTCCAGGTCAGCCTGGACTAGAGCGAGACCCTACCTGGGAAACCCCCCCCCAAAAAAATTTCCCTCGTTTTAACCCCAAATGGTTCATATAGCACATGATTAAAAGAATACTTTAATGTTGGCACAAAAGACTTCTTGGTGTCTTATAGTGATGAGCTTTCATAACACTTGGAAATAATGTCTATCTAGTCTTTGGATGTCTTAAAAGTGTGGGATATGCTTTTGATCAAGGACTATTTAGCTGTTAAATTTTAGCTCAATGACATCATAAGAATGCATCCTTGGGCTGGAGAGATGGCTCAGCGGTTAAGGCATTTGCCTCCAGTGCCTAAGTCCCAGAGTTCAATTCCCCAGTACCCACATATGCCAGACCCACAAGGTGGTGGCCCTGGTGCTCTCTCCCTCTCTGTATTTCTCTGCTTGAAAATGAATAAATAATATATATATATTTTAAAAAAGAATGCATCCTTTTGTTGGTACCCGTTTTCTACTGACTTTTCCATTGAGAAATGGCATGGTAACACCAGGGCATCCGACCTGGAATTCCCTATGTAGTCTCAGGGTGGCCTCGAACTCAAGGTGATCCTTGTACTTCTGCCTCCCAAATGCTAGGGTTAAAGGTGTGTGCCACCACGCCTGGCTCTGCTTTTGGTCTTTTTTGAGACTGGGTATCACTATGTAAACTAGGCTTGCTTTGAAATCCTGCTCCTGCTTAGACCTGCCAGGATTACAGGTGGGTACCACCACAGGCTGTTTGGGTCTTTAAGGAAGTCATTTCCACCTCTGAGCCACAGAGAGGTAACTGACTACAAGAACCAAAGACTTGATGTAGAGTTAATTCTAGAATGTTCTCTCAAGTGTCCTTCCCACTAAAATTCCTCTGATTGTCCTCTCTCCCCCCATTCAGGAGGACCTTTGGCCTTAGGGCAGGTAATTTTTACTTGCTGTTCACAGCATTTACTTCATGCTTCATAAAACATACTGTTAGAATGGGAATATTTCATTTCCTTAGAAAACAATTCATGTATGAGTCAGCACTGGGGGGAAAATCACCCGCTTACAATAGCTTGCACGAGGTGGTGAAATGAGAAATGATCTTCTCGATAAGTTTAAAGGATGATGTGGACAGAAACCAATCGCCGATTTATAAAATGCGTGCGTGGTGGCACCGCTTGCAGCAGCCAGGGGAGCTGGGGAGGGGGTCCTTTGCACACCTCCCTGATGCCGACGTCACCCTGGGGGCATCTAGGTTTTCGCGGGGTCTCCTGGGGATCGCCGACGTCACCCGAGCGTGCAGAGGACACCCGGGATCTGGACCCGGAGCACCGCGGCCACCGAAGCGTTTCCCGGGCGAGGCGCCTTTCCGGAGGGCCGATTGCATCAGGTGTGCAGCGGGGAGCGGGGTGCCGCCTCCGCCCAACCTGGCGGCCAGCGCGCATGCGCGGCGCCCCTCCCCGCCCCGGGCTCGGGGTGCTGCGGGCGGCAGGGCGGGGTCCGGGGTCCGAGGGGTGGTCTTGGGGTTTCCTCGCCTCTCCGGGTCCGCAGGACCTCAGGCCAGCAAGGCGGCCGGGGTACCCACAGTGTGCCCAAGGGCTTCCATTGCTTTAGATCCTCCGGCTCGTCAAGCAATCTTGGGGTGCAGCGAGCACTTGCTTAGGGATTTTTTTTTGGAGACAATCCTTTTTTATTTTCATTATTTATTTATTTTTGTCGTAGAGGAGTAATTGTTGGGGTCTGAGGGAAATAGCCCATAGCAGAGGTGATAGAATGCAGAAGCCAACACTGTTCGCAAGACCCCCCCCATTCCTAACAACTCCACTCGGCGTGCATCAGGGGTCCCCTTCACACGTCAGCACGTCGTGCATATACTATACGTGCATGTCCCCGCTAGCACGCTCCACGTCGGAGGTGGCATTTCAGAGACTGTGTTCACGAGATGACTGTCACTCTGCTGGACAGCAACCGCCATAAAGGGGGGCTGAAGCTTTTAGTTTTTAAAATATTTTTATTTATTTGCAAGCAGAAAGAGACAGAGGAGACAGAATGTCGCTGGGTCTCCCACCGCTGCAAAGGAACTCCAGATGCATGCGCCACCGTGTGCATCTGGCGTTATGGGGTTTCTGGGGAATCGAACTTGGGCACTTAGGCTTTGCAAGCAAGTGCTGCTTTTTTTTTTTTTTAAATCGCTGAGCCATTTCTCCAGCCCTGGCGCTTTTTAATTCACTTCTTCCCCCGGGCCTAATACAACAGCCGTGGACCCTTAATAAATTCATGAGGCATGAGGGATTGAAATAATGCAGTCTCCCCTGTATGTAGTCTGCAGGTGATTAAGAAGAATGGGGCCCGAGTTTACTCAGGAGAACATTCTGTAGGTTTGGGAAAGAGGATGGTTGAGAAAGAGCCTTTAGTTCGAGTTCATTTTCTTAGGATTTTCCTTCTAAGGTAGATGATCTGTAGGGTTGTCTGCATGCACCCCCTCCAGGCTAGTCTCCCGACCTGCTGGAACCTTCCCTGCACATGACACCCATTCAGCCTCTCTGGGAATGGAGCCGCAGAGCCTTTCCAGTGTGTCTGACCCAGGCTCCAGTTTGACCATCCTTGCCTTGGTGAAGGCCACCTTAGGGTGCTTGAGGCTGGTCCTCTGCAGTGCCTGCAGCAGAGCCTTATTCCTCACTCACTCCTCGTGCAGGCTTACAAATGCAGTTACAGATAAGAAAAGAGACAATGCCTTCCCTTGCAGTCACCGTTTCTCCCCTGGCAGGCTCTTGCTGTGGTTTTCCGGTGCAGGCAGTGTGCATGTGCCATATGCCCGGGGGTGGAGATCAGGAAACAGAAGGAAGGTCTCACCTAATAACTTAGAGCTAGCCTGGATCCAGGCTGTGGGCAGCGCTCATCTGGGGACATTTTCCCATTCTAACGGAGTGGAGACGCGTGGGAGAAAAGGTCCCAGTTGCCTTTTGGTGCGGACACACGCCAGGCCACCTGGAAGGGATGCCCGGGCTGCATGCATGGATGCCCTGCGGTCTTGGGGCTCACCCCGGCCCCCCCTGGGGGACCTTGGGCGATCCAGAAAGCTCGCCTGCGGCTCAGGCGTCCACCTGCAGGGGTCGCCGTGAGAGCGCGGCCCGCCCCCTTCCGCCGCGGCCTCCGCCCCCGGCCCCGCCTTTCTGGCTCCGTCCCGGCTCCGCCAGGCCCGCTCCAGCCTCGCGCCGCGCAGCCGCCGCCAAAGCCCGGAGAAGTGGAATCTCCCCGGCGACGCTCCCTGCGCGGGCCTCGCGGAGCGGCACTGGGCATGCTCAGTCGCCGGAGAGCCGGGGCTGCTCGCAAGTAGGAAGCTCGTGTGCCGCACCGGCAGCTGATCCCGGCGCTCCGGGGAGGAGGGCGAGCCGAGCCGCACGCACCGCCGGTGAGCCCCGCCGTCCTCGGCGCTTTAACCCGGGAGTGGGTGGAGGTGGGTGGTGAGCTGGGCGAGGGCTCTGCGCGTGCCTCCCGCGGGCTGCCCGGGTCGGTTCTTGGTCCCCGAAGCTCCGCGGTCCCTGCCGCCCGGCCAGCCGCAGCCCCAGCTGCTGCAGCTGCCGCCGCATCTGCAGATGCGGATCCCGCGCGCCCTGCGCCCTGCGCCCGCGCTGCGCTGCAGGGCCGGTGGCACGCGCGGCGCGGCGGCTCTCGGCTCACTCCTCCACTTCCATCGCCGCCGCCGTCGGGCTCGGCGGGGCCCCGGGGTCGCCGGGGTGCGCCCGGGTGGGGACTGCGGAGGGGAAAGTGCGGGGGGCGCGGGCGGGGAGAAGCGCACAGCCCGGTGCCCTGGCACCGGCCTCGGCTGGCTGGCTGCGCGGTGCGGCCGGGGCTCTCCGCCTCTCCGCCCCGTGGCGGCGCGCTCCTGCCGGGGAGTTGGAGACCCCGGCTAGCGCGTTTGGGGGCGTGCAGAGACGAGCTGCTTAGAGATGAAAAAGGGGGAAAGTTCATTTCTCCCCTGGAAGGCAGAGAGAGCGGTTCAACCAGAAAATGGCTGTGTGCAGGGGGCGGAATCAGGGAAGTCGGCCACCGGCTCCTGAAAGCCCCTCTGCCGCCCTCAGGGAGGAATGGAGGCTTGGATGCCAGAAATGACATTTGTGCAACGAAAACTAGCTGGGCGGAGGGAGGGATGCGGAGTCCCGTAGAAACAATGAAAGGTGGACTCCGCGGTGGGTGGTGAAGAGGGTCTAGAACCTGGAGGTCAGGGGCAGAGGGCTGAGGGAGTGCGGGACTTAAATAAATAAATAATAAACCCTGGGGAAATGAGATTTAGAGTTGGGACTGTTTTGTAGTCAAGTTCTGCAGTTATAGAGCCATGACTGTCACAATCGTTTTTTGGATGAGTTGTATGGTGGTGGGAAATGGAGAGAGGTCATTGTGGGCCCTTAGAGGGGACAGTTTTAAGAAGTCATTTACATCGTGCCTGATAACTTAAGTGAAATATACCTAAAAGATAATCGTAGAATGGTATCAACAATAGCATTTCAATGCCAAGAAATCAAGAAACTTTGTGAGGTTGGCATAGTCTTGTCATTTGTTTTCATATTTCACCGATTTAAAAACAAATGGAGACATCCGAGCTGTTGTTTCTGGATCCGTTTTCTTAAATCTTTGCCTTCTCCCCCGTGTCAGGATGTGGTTATATCGCAGATCTGCCCCTCACATGGCCAGAATTAGAGCGTCTGCTGGTGTGTCTGAGATTGTGTGGCTGACCTCAGAGAAACAGATAGAGCCCCTGAGGGCGTTTCTTTATGAACTTAGGAGCAGGCTTTGTCTTGTTTTCAGTTTATAGCTTGGAAGCACAATTCACTCAACAGTTGTTTCTTAGAAATGGCATCAGTTTGAAAGATGGCATTTGGCACATCTCGAGGATGGGAATCCCCTAGGCCAGGGGACATGTTAGCAGAATGCAGGTGGCAGTTGTGTACAATAGTCCCACCTTGGGGTGGGGAGGGACCCTAGATGCAAGATTTCTGCTGACGAACTTTTGTTCTTGATCGGCTAGATGACTGGAAAAAGTCCTTGGAAACTGGCAGTGTCATTATGTGAAATGTTTGCTCAGAACTGTTGAGAAAAGACTGGCGTTCAGACCCTTTTTTCTGGGGAAGGTGTTTATTTCTTATACTGTTATTCCACTTTCACATGGATACTTTACATAATTCATCTGTGAGGAGCCAGCATGACCCTGTTTTCTGAAACTTTTACAAAGTGGTAGTTGAAAGCTGATAATGCTAAAGGGTAACCGAGTAGCACTCTGCACTTAACTGGAGTCATGTGAAAGATGATCCCATGCACAAATTATATATAAAAATACATATATATGTATAAAATATATTATTTATATAATGTATTTTTTCAGGAAGAAAGAAAGAGAGAGAGAGAGAGAGAGAGAGAGAGAGAGAGAGAGAGAGAGAGAAAGAGAATGGGCATGCCAGGGCCTCTAGCCTCTGCAAATGAACTCCAGATGTATGTGCCACTTTGTGCATCTAGCATTATGTGTGTACTGGGGAATTGAACTTGGTCATTAGGCTTTGCAGGCAAATGCCTTAACTTCTGAGCCATCTCTCCAGCCTCAAACAATATATATTTAAAAAATATATATATATATAATAACAGGTTATACACTGTTATTCCCTCACCCTAACTCCCGTTACCCTGGAGGCCCTCAGTGGGGTTGTGGTATTCACTGAGCGGTTATAAAGGCCTCAGCCAGTTCCTTTGGGGTATAGGGGGACCATGTTTCAGGCTATTCCCATGCACTCTGTGGCTCCTCTTCTGCAATGTTCCCTGAGCCATGGCAGGCCTGCTGGCAGTCTGATTTAGTGTTGAGTTCTTTGTAGCCTTTGGGTTTCTGCTTGCATAAGTTTTGATTATTCGAAGTGTCTGTCCCCATCATTCATGATGCTGTTTCCTCCACAATTTCTCCTGGGCCCTGGCAGATGTGGTCGAGGTGGAAAGTCTCCTGGTAGGCATTCAGCAATCTTCTTGTCTTATTGATGGATCTAAGCTCTCCTCCATTTTCTCTGCCATCTGCAAAATAAAACAGATTCTCCAAACAAGCCAAGAGCAATTTGGGTTAAAGGGGGTATGCTAACTTGCCAAACAATATTTTAAAAGTTACTTTTTAGCTGGGCATGGTGGCACACGTCTTTATCCCCAGCACTGGAGAGGTAGAGGTAGGAGAACCATTAGTTAGTTCCAGGCCATCCTGAGACTACATGGTGAATTCCAGGTCAGTCTGGGCTAGAACAAGACCCTACCTCAAAATAAATAAATAAATAAATAAATAAATACTTTTTATGTCATGTTTCTGATGACTTCCTGCCACCAGAGGAACATCAGCAAACAAACATTGGATGCTTTTTAGTCACAGCAGGAATTAGTACTTGAAGACCTTGTTGGTGATTATTAAATTAACATTACATTGGTTACCCTGATTACTAGGTATCTAAATGTATCTTTTCAGGCAAATAAAAATTTAGATCTCTATTTTTTTGTTACACTTTTAAAATAGATAATGCCTTTGTGATATAACACCTTAAACTGTTTAAATTAGCATATTTATTGTCAATAATTAGATACATTGTATGAGCAAGTCCTGTGACAGTACCTCCATTTCCCTCTTCCCTGTCCCCAACCCTCTGGGGACCCTCTTCATTGGGTTTGCTAGACCACATCATGAAGGGCATAGGACTGACTTTTAGGGAGAGTATTGTATTAAGTTATTACCAATTATGTGGGTGATATTTTTCTATCTTGATTTAAGAGATTTAAGATATTTGTTCAGTAGCTCTTAGGTGTCAAGACTAATATTAAGCTTTTTACATAAAGTATCTTTTGTTGTTAGCACCTTCTCATAAATGTCACCTCCCCAAAAACCCTTCTAAAAGTTGGACACTTTGGATTCCATAGCATTTTCACTTCAGTTTTTTTATTATTTATTTATTTAAAAAATATTTATTCATTTTTCAAGGAGAGAGAGAGAGAGAGAGAGAGAGAGAGAGAGAGAGAGAGAGAGCGAGCATACCAGAGCCACCACCTTGTAGGTCTGGCTTATGTGGGTCCTGGGGAATTGAACCAGGGGCCTTAGGCACTGGAGGCAAGTGCCTTACCCGCTGAACCATCTCTCCAGCCCTTCATGTTTATTTATTTATTTATTTATTTATTTATTTGCAAGCAGAGAGAAACATTAAGAAGAGAGAGAGAATGGGTATGCCACACGATCACCTCCCACAAACATACCCACATGTACACATATCCACATGAACACATACACACATACATACATGCACACACATCATGCACATAAAAAAAGCCAAAAAAGTTTTAGCTCATAGGAGGGTATTTTCAGTAGGTTCCATTATTATTCACTAAACATTCTCTTGCAAAACATTTTTGATTTGTTATTTAGAATTAGAATTTGATTTGATTGAACCAGCATGTCTTCAAAATAATTTGAATGCTTCAAAGCTCCCACCCATATTTTTAAACTGGTGTGTTCATTTATTTTCAGCATTGTTGTATTACTAGCAAATAAAATTAAATGCAAGGAAAATAAACCCAAATTACCCATCTTAATTTTAAAGTATTGTTAATACACAGTCTGCATGTTGATAATGTGTTGATGGCATGTTGGTTGTTCATTGAAAATGGCTTGTCAGAGGCACAGTGACCAACTCACTATAATTAAGGGTCTGGTGAGATTTGGTAGAAAGACCACAAACCAGAGACCCCTGGGTCCCACTTCTCTGTCAGTTTAATTCACTGTGTGATTTGGAGAAGTCAGTTATCTCTCTGGGCCCCAGTTTCCCCATCTGTAAAATGAGAGTGGCAGTAGAATGCACTCTCTGGGCATCTGTGGGGTCCTTCTGGCTCTAGTCCAGAGGTCTGCAGCACAGCCATTGGAGGTGGGAGCTGTTCATTTAGACTTAGCTGCAGTTGGTCAGCTTCTCTGAGCCTGACCCATTATTGCTCTGTCTAGGGCCCTTCCTACCTCGGTCAACTCCCTGTGGTCCTGTCATTCCAGGTAGGAGATAAGTTTTAGTGGTTAGAGTTCAGGTGAAATGTATTAGACACATGAAACTTTTGTAGCATCTTCTGAAGGGAGACTTCCTGCTTTTGAGCTTCTAGATAATCTAAGAAGATCCTATGGACTGCGGAGGAGTGCATCCCATGCCCTGGTTGCCGGGCCCTTGATCTGACATGTAGCCCTCGGTCCTAGGAACATGTTATGTAACATTGGTGCCGTCACTAGCTTGGGCAGGTGCTTTTGATCAGCTGCTGCAGTAGCCAGAGTACTGGCTGGGATTGTGTCTACCTGGTGTCATTAGCAAGATCATGAGAGTTGTCCCCCCTCCCTCCACAAGCTATGATGATGGGGCAGAGAGCCAAAAAATCCAGTCCCATCTGGTATTTTGCACACGTTGACAAACTCAGTCCTGTCAGCCTTTAAGTGAGGCAGGAAAGGAATAGCCAGTTACTACAACACTTCAGTCCATTGCTAGTGGACAGTGACTTATGCTTTTGGTCACCACAGGGTGTCAGGGCTCCTGGACTCCTGTTAGGAGTGGGACAGTAGCTACAAAACTGGATGAGAGCTGTTAACACAGAAGGGTCAGGGAGGGAAGAGGAGGTGGAGTGATGTCACCATGGTGAGAACTAGGGGACCTGGATCAGTTTGAAGGCATTAGAGGTCTTTGGGTGCAGAGTTAAAGGAGGTATCCCTTTTTGCACACCCAGATCGTCCGAGGTCTTCTGCAATAGACATATGCTACTGTTATAATCGGTAGCATCTGCAAGAGCTGGAGTTCAGTCCCTAGCACTGCAAAAATCCCCAAATCTAAACAAAACAAAACCCAAAGCCCCCCCCCCCAAAAAAAAAAAAACTAAAGGAAAAAAGAAATCTCAACATGTAGCTTACTTATATAAGATGTATAGATTTGTGGAGACATAGGCAAGAGAATGGGAAGGATGAGCAGATGGAAGTAGGCCTTGAAGGTTTTCTTTATTTTTTATTTTATTTTATTTTTTTTTATTTTGAGATAATTTTATATTCAGATGAAGCTGTAAAAATTGTAAAAGAAATCTTACATATCTTTTACCAAGCACCCAATAATGCATGCTATAAATCTTTAGTTCAGTTGTCACCCCAAGATATTGACATTAGGTTTTCTTTATTTTTAATGATTTAATGGTTATAAAGTTAGCCGCTCTGTCCTTTTCCTCCTGTGGAAATGCCGCAAAGTGTCTTTGCTGGGCAATACCTGAAGTTTAGTTCTACTGACAAGTATGCTTCAGGAATGTTTGGAGTGGGAGGAAGTGTGGCTTTGTTATATTTAGTTGACTAAAAAAAAATGCAGTTTTGGAACTAAGCTAGAAGTGTGCCCTTAGGAGGGGGGCATTGGAGGGGCTTGCAGAGCTCTGGAGCGCACAGGCCAGTGCCTCTGCTGCAGAAGGAAGACTTGGCATTGCCAGTGCTGTGGAATGTGGCGTCTGCAAAACCACCATCCTGCTAACCGGATCTTAAATTCTGTGCATTGTAAAAGCCAGTGTTTAGTATAGGCAGAGCACAGCACAAGGGCGGATAGGCATTGTCTTTTGGCAATCTTTTCTCTGTGCCCCTATATTGCAGGGATATTGATGACAGTGTACTGAATATTTCCTTGGACTTCAAATGAGAAGATGTGTCTCTTTCTCTAAGATTATACCCTTCCAAATTTTGGGTAAGACTTTTTTTTTTTTTTTTTTTTGACGTGGTGGGAATATTTTCATTTGGCAGCTTAATGGTCCTTGAAATTGGTAAATCGGCCTGAGATGCAGAGTTCTGCCCTCAGGATTGAGTTGGTAGTGAGGCCAGGCTAGTGAGCAGAGTTTGTGGGTGGGCTGCTGGGGCCCTTGGGCCTTCTAAGAATGTAGAGTCACCCAAAGTCCCAGGAGCTATGAAGGAGCTCATTTTGAAAGTGCCCAGGGAACCAGTGAGTATTTTTGAATTATAGTCCAAGAATGAAAGTGCCAAGATGAAAGACGAGGGCCTGTGTGAGCAGAGAGGGCAGATGACTGAAATGTGGATTTCAGCAGGCAGGCCTGGAGAGGTAGCTTGGCATTTGCTTCTTGGTACGCAGGCCTTTTTGCCAGAACAACACACTTTAGCAATTTGGAGGTAGTGATTCTAAGAATCGTTGTTGGAGTCAAGGCCTTAGAATGAAGAATTGTGTAATAACTCCCTTGGTCTGGGCCTCTGCAACCTCATGCCCTCCAGGGTGAGCCTCTGAGTGGCTGGAGGGAGTTTAAGAGTGACTGACTTATGGAATTGGTGTTGTCACCTTTAGTTTTGGTAGCTATTGGGAAATAGGGAAAGAGGCAAAAAACTAGAAAATTATTTCTGATTTTTATTTATTTATTAGAGAAACAAAGAGGCAGGCAGAAAGAGTGAGTATGGATATGCCAGTGCTTCCTGTCACAGAAAATAATCTTCAGACACATGCAGTCTGGCTTTATGTGGGCACTGGGGAATCAAATTCTGGCTTTCAAGGCTTTGCAAGCAAGGGCCTTTAACTATTGAGCCATCTCTCCAGCCTCTATTTCTGATTTTAAATAGTAGCTTAAGAAAGTAAATATTGTGTTTTCAGATCATACTTAAAATCCATGCTTAGTAATATTTCTATTTTACTGAGCATAATAATAGTAATATTACTATATATACTATATATATGTGGAGCTGTTTGTGCTAAGATCTTCATCACTGTTATACTGTCTGGTGTGGTTTCAATCAGATGTCCTCCATAAACTCTTGTGTTCTGACTTGCTGGAGGAGGTGTGTTGTTGGTTGACAGACTTAGGGGTGTTACAGCCAGCTCCCCATTTCCAGAGATCAGCTCATTCTCCTGCTCCTGTTTTCGACCCATTTGTAGAGGATGTCCAGCCTCCGCTCTGTTATCTTTTTTTTCCCTGCCATCATGAAGCTTACCCTTGAGACTGAGCCTCCTCCCATCAGCTGCTTTTGGTGGGTGGTTTGTCCCACCATCCAATCCTACAAAGCCCCATTCCTACTTTTGAGATAAGAAAACACTTCATTTCTTCTAAAGGTGGAACAGCGACCAACCCTTGCTGTCCTGAGTGTGTAGTCGATACCGAGGAGTCCGTCGGTTGCCAAGCAACTGACAGGATGAGGAGCTAACATTTATTAATTAAGGGCCAACTGTGTGTCTGGTGCTATAAAGGAAACATTTTATTTAGTCCTTTGGGATACCACCTCTTTTTTTTTTTTTCCCCCATTTTACAGGTGAGGAAATGAACTGTGGTTCAGGAAAGTTGAAGGATTTGTCCCGGCCTTCAACAAAGCTTGTCTTTCGGTTCTTCTCAGCATAGTATAAATCTTCTCAAGGGCATCATTTGGAGAAAAGGTGAAATTTCACCTTTCGTCCATTTTCCAAGCAAACCTGAATCTGCCTATTTGGTATTTCTTGGCTTGTGGCTCCAAAAGGCATTTAAAAAAATCTGCACACACATTGAATGTAGGATCCAGATGTGATTTAAATCTATGTCTGAAGCTCAAGGGTGCACGGTTGAAACTCTCTGGGCAAACTCCAGGCTCCAATGTCAATCAGGAGGCCATGTTGGAAGGCTGTCCAAGAGCCCTGTGGCTGGCTGAGACTTGGGGATGCAGGCCGGGAGATGGCTCCTGTCCCTTAGGGTATCCTGCCTGCCCTTTGCTGTCGGCTGACTTCTCTCTTGCTGTCTTATCTTTGTTGGGTTTCACCAGTAGACGATGTATTGAGTATTCCAAATGCTGGGCGGGTGGGTGGTTACTGTCTGTAGGTGGAAGTGAGTAAGCTAGAATTTCCTTAGTATGACTTAGGTTTCCGAGTTAATCATTCCTGGGTGAAGTCATGTAGGTCAGTTTGCAGGCCTGCCTGAGTGACTCCTTGGAGTGTTGGTGCCCTGGGAAGCACCATCCAACCTCAGATTCTTAACATAATCAGAACAGTGTCTCTTAATCCTCATCAAGCATCATTTGAACACACATCTTTCCAGGTCCTTAGTGAAGAGAGATATTCATTTGGCGGAATCCAAAAACCTCAGCTTTATGCAACTCATATCTTTGTATAGCAAGTGTTTATTGAATACATAGTTTGTGCCAGGCATCATGCCAATGACAGAGAGGAATGTTCCAGGGCATTGGTGATGGGATGTTGCAGTGAGGCATGCATGAGGTTTTAGTTGAGAGAAGCTGCCCTCCTCTGCAGGAGCAGGGCACCTCACAGAAGAGGATCTGTGGCAAGTGACTCCTAATGTAAAGTCTCCCCCCTATAGACCCCTTTTAGCGCTGTCCTTTCCTACCCTTCCTGGGCTCAGAGAAAGTCTTGTAAACCTAGGCCTTGCTTCTCTATGACAGGAGAGATTTGATCTTTCTAATCTCTACTGCATCTTCTCAAGGGAGGCAGTTTTGACCTCCAAGGCACATTTGACAGTGCCTGGAGACATTATTGTCTTGGCTCCTGGGAGATCTCCTGACCTCCCCAGGTAGAGGTCAAGGAGGCCTCTCCTAGGATAGCCTTGCCCTGCATGAGGGAGTGTAGGGGTTTAGTATAAAGAGCCATACTCTTGGGGTCCCAATATTGTCTTGTAGTGTGCTAACCACCCGTCCACACCGCAGCATTCTCCTTGAAGGACAGAATGCTGGGTGTGGTGGTATGTGTCTTTAATCCCAGCATTCCAGAGGCAGAGGTAGGAAGACTGCTGTGAGTTCAAGGCCAGCCTGGGACTATGGAGT
This sequence comes from Zapus hudsonius, assembly GCA_004024765.1. Taxonomy (NCBI): domain Eukaryota; kingdom Metazoa; phylum Chordata; class Mammalia; order Rodentia; family Dipodidae; genus Zapus; species Zapus hudsonius. Next base: position 19,181 of record PVHP010012385.1, read on the forward strand.
GAGTTCCAAGTCAGCCTGGGATAAAGTAAGAATTTATGTCAAAAAAGGTACTCATCTTCAAAAGGGAATACTAAAGGCACTCACCTACCCATATAATAATATGGTTGCTCTGAGGATTTCATAAGTTAATAAATAAGGGCTTGGAACAATTCTTGGCATGAAGCATGACCTTAAACATTTTTTTGGGGGGGTTATTTTTATTTTATTTATTGAGTTTCTAGTTTTGTTTTTCCCCCAAGGTAGGGTCTCACTTTAGCCCAGGCTGACCTGGAATTCACTATGTAAACTCAGGGTGGCCTGGAACTCCTGGCCATCCTCCTACCTCTGCCTCCAGAGTGCTGGGATTAAAGGCTTTATTTTTGGCATTAAAGAACAACTTTATCTTTGATCTAGAGCTTGCATTTGGCTAAGGGTGCTTTGGTGTAAGAGCTTGCAGGCCATTGTGTTCCTCTCATTCCCTTTTCTCCAGTTTGTTTTCCTTTCCATGGTCCCCACCTCTTGATTCGAGGGGCTTTCAATAGCTTTGTCTTTCATGCATTTTTCCCAGGGATCCAAATTTATGCCCTTGCCAAGCCTTTCCCTAGAGGGCTGAGAATTCCATTTATGATTTTCCTTAGCTCTGTCTATTTTGGGATTGGCGAGAAAACGGGAAGCAGGTCATTACTTCTGATTGTCACACGTAGCATTCTCCTCCTCCAGTGCTTTCAGAGCTGGGAGGCAGGCGGTAGTGCCTGCTTGTAACTCTCCTCTGTGCCCACCAGCTCTCCTCCCAAGCTAGGTGCCTACTACTTCCAAAATACACTGTAACTGGGTCACAACATCATCTGCCTGCCAGGAATCATTTCTAAAAATCAAAGCACGAAATGCAGACTTCTGTCAGTGGGATTTGAAACGTCTCCATCCTCTCTACTTGGAGCCTCTGCAGATTTCCAACAAAAAACGAAAGAAAGCTAATTTGTCATTTCCATTAGGTCACCAAGTCTTTGTGGCTCTGAACTGTGTTTTGTTTTCACCTGTTAGAAGTGTTCAGTGCAGGGTCCTTTCTGAGCTTTGTGGACTCCAAAAGATCAAATTTTCTGTTAAATTTTCATGACATAATTGGCTCGTAAGGATCTGCCTTCAGGGATTTGGATGCTATCAACAGACTAGCATCTTTTCTTGTTTTTGAGTTAGGGTTTTATGTATCCCAGCCTGGCCTGAACTCAGAATGTAGCTGAGCGTGATCTTCATCTCCCAATTCTATCTTCACCTCTTGGTTAAACATTACCACACCCAGTGTATGTTGGGACTTGAACCCAGGGTCTCAAGCGTGCTAGACAAGCACTCTTATCAACTGAGCCACACCCCCAGCTGCCACTTGTCTTATTTCCAATTCCTTCCTTACAACGTGGTCTTCTCTCACCTGAATGAGAGCATGACTCGCTCTCTTGGCCAGCTCTGTTCATTCACTTTGGTTTCCCAATTTCTGGGCTCTGTTCCAAATGGCATGTGAGCAAACTGACCAGGATGGCTACTGCTTCTGCATGCTCGGAGCTCTCCATGGATAGAGAAAAGCTCACAGCTAGAAAATAGCTGATGATGCCATGTGCTGATGTTACCAAGAGAGGGCCACTCTGTGCTTCCCAGACCAATTCTTACCCCTGGTTGGTGTGGGGTGTGTTGGGCAAGGTTGTGGGGTGACTGCTGTGTCTGTCCCACTGCTGCACCTGCCACCCACATCTCTGCAGTTTCTTAAAGCACCACTCCTCTCTGGCTCTTGCAGGGAGCCTTCCATTTCTTCCCACGGCAACTGCCTCTCACTTTGGAGTCTGCTGTCATTCTCCAAGTCTTCTGTCTGTTTCTTCACATCCAAGTCGATCTGAAATCCTCTACAGATGCCCATTCTACCTGACAAGGGACACCTTGCTGCCATCAAGGTGAAGGTGAAGCTTCTTGGCACTGCACCCAGCATGTTTGATGTACTGCTTGCCTTCTCATGCCCTGGAATTGCACCCCACTCTTTCTACATGCATTCTGTGGCTTTGGTCTTTTATGCTGTGTTCCTATTGCCTGCATCCATCCTTAATGGCCTATCTTTTATGTGCTCGATTTCAGACCTTCTACGGGAAGTAGCTTAATCATTGCTCACCCTGGTGTGCATCAGAAGTACCCAAGGGCTTGGGAAAACACACTTTGTTGGGCCCTACCCCAGCCCCAGGGTTTGATTGTGTTCTGTGGTGTGGCCTGATGAAAGGCTGCTTTTGTAATAGTTTCCCAGGTAGTGTTGGTACTGCTGGACTGAGCACCACACTTGGAAGGCCCTTGGTGTACCTGGTCACTCAGGACAGGGCTCCTGGGCCTTCTCTTCTCCCACTGTGAGTTCTGCAGACCCTGAGGACAGCACCTTTTGTCCCCAAGCACGTCCTCTCCTGGATTCTGTTCTAGTCTGTAGATCCTAAGAGTGGCTCTGAGATGATTCCTCTACCCATTCCCAGTGTTTCCAGAGCCTTCGTGCTGATATACATTTGTATGAATATAGGAATGAAAACAGTAGTTTTTTTGACGTTTTAATAAACACATCCAAAACATCTTCTGCATCTCTTTTGTTTTTCTGCGTCTATATGACAGTTTAGCCTTGTAGTGTGATGTTGTTATTAGGTCAGCATAACAGTCAAGTCCAGACTCTAGAACAGTTTGGGGACAGCACACTTCACACCTATGATTGTTTCTGGAAAGGACCAAATATGTAGTTTTTCTTGCACTGGTTCAGTGTGACCAGAGTAGAAAGAAAATGTGTCCTAAGGAACTGCAGATGTCATTTAATTTTGCCACCATCACATCAGTATGACCTTTTTATTTGAAAACAATAACACCAAATCACATTGAGTTGAAATTAAGTCATATTAAACCAAGACTATTTAACTAGATGTTTAAATCATTTCTCTAGGCCAGAGGGAGGGCTACTGAAATATTTTATTTGTTTATTCATTCTGTGTGTTTTTATTGAACACTTATTCTTTTTACAGGAGGTCCTGTGGGTATGGAGATTCATAAAATACTACGCTCTCTTGGAGGGAGATGCTACGAAATAAACAGAGAAGTGATATGATCACAGGGCCGAGGGGTTCCTTAGATTAAGCTGTCTGTGTAGGTAGCAAGCTGTAGAAGGCAGGGAAGGGTAACCTGTTGGTCACATTAGGGTAAAATGGGAATTTTGGGGTTTCTTGCCTTGTGCTTCTTTGCCAGTACACCAATACATTTGAAGTATCCCCAAATTCTTGTCTTATGAATTTAAGGAATGAGAGACTTTATGAGATTAAAAGAAGGGAAGGGGAAAAAGTCAGAGCCTCTCACCACGAGGAAGGCTGGAGCTGGTCAAGGCCCCTGTGGAAAGAAAACACACAGACGCACCCACATGGGAAGTGGAACAAAAGGATGTCAGCCTTTCAACTTCACATTAGGAAAACTGCTAAGAGATCAGATAGTAAGGGTCCCCTCCCTCTGCCCCTGTCCCTGTCCCTGTCCCTTCCCCTGCCCGGCTGGTCTAGAACAGGGGGAAGGCTTAACAGGGCAAGGGCCTGGAGGAAAAGAGGGGAGAGGAGAGGTAGAGGGGGAAGGGGAGAGGTAGGGGGAGGGGGAGGGGAGAGAATGCGAGTGCTCAAGGGTCCTGGTTTAGTAGAGGGTGCTGTCACTGGGGGAGCTGAATTCCCTCTTGGGCCCATCCCTAGCTGACCCCCTGAAAATAAAGCTACCTAAGTTCCCTTCAAGGGGTGAGGGTATCTTTTTTATTTATTCATTTATTTTGGTGACAGGGTTTCATAGACAAGGCTGTCTTGGAACTCACTTATGTAGTCTTAAACTGGTGATCCTCCTGCCTCAGCTTGTGACTGCTGCTGTTCAAAGCACGGGCTTCCACTCCCAGCTGAGAGAAGTGAACTTGAAGGGGAAGTTGGTTAATAATATACTGGGATTTTGTTAATGGTTTGGAATGTTCCCCCCCCCCCCCCATGGCTAAGGATTGAACCCAGAGCCTGTACATGCACTGAGCTGTACCCTCAGCTCTGATGTTTTGGAATCTTAGTAACAGTTTTGAAATAGGGGCTTTTGGATTTACTTTCTGTTAAGATGTGTTTAGTTTTAGTCTTTCCTGAAGTCGAAGCTTGTGGATGGGTTTGTCTTAGAAGATAATAATTCTCTGGTATCTTTATGGTTCCTTCTGATAGAAAGCGACATGGAGAGGTTAGCTCCAAAAATGTTCATTTTTGAGAGAGCCCAGAATGTGCCTTTTTAAAAGAATGTTTGTTAAGATACAATAGTAAAGACGAGCCAGGAGCCTAGGCTACATGGTGAGACCTCTCAGACAAGAGTCAAAGAACATTTGGTTAATTGTCAAGGAGGTAATAAGTAAGCAGAACCCCATCCTGTACTGAACATTTCCTATGTTTAGGGAAGTTTCCAGAAAGGTGCAATAGATTTGACTGAGAAGAGAACAAAAGGAGCAGGAGACCAAGGGAACAACTCAAGACACAATCCATGAAGGGTGGACCCAGGCTCAGGGCCAGGCCAGGCAGGAGCAGGGAGTTCTAGGAACTCTGGCTGTGAATATGGAGTGGCTGGCTTCCTTGCTGTCTGTGCTCCTGAAGAGACAGGGAATCTGTCCAGGATAGTGTGATTCCTATGGACAGGGTCCCCATGTCCCATAATCCCAAGGAAAAACTTCTTTCCAATGGTTTGGGCAGAAAATAAGTGAGCAATATTGTAGTGAAAATGAATTTTCACTGCTGTTAGGCATGAGACGTGAATTGGGTCAGTGACATTTTCTAAAAATGCCTCTTCCCCTAGGACCTGAGGTTATTTCTACTAAAGTAAATAAAGGAAGTCCTGCATTCCATCAGCTTATGAATCATTGTCTCTTGAGCAAAATCAGTTCCTGCCGAGTTTAGTTTTATTTCAGTTTAAATCATCTTCCTTCCCTACCACTGGGTCCTGCTATTATTTTACAAGGTGTGGAGTTTCAATGAGTTTTCATTGTTTACCCCCCCTTGGTTCTGAGGACATGTGGTTTACAAGAAAAACCAAAAGCAAAACACGACAAAAACTAGGAGCAATTTGATTTGTGGTGTTATTATCTTATTCCTGTAAGAAAACGGGATTTTCATTAGATGGTGGTGTGCTCTTTTCCTTGGAGAGGGATAAAAATGGAATGGATGGCTGCATTTATAAATTTTTGCTTAACGTTTGTCCTTACATGAACATTTCTGAGGTGTTGCCTTCTTTCTGAAGCAGCAGCTATTAAACAATATCATGCTGTCTTGCTGAGAACAGTTCCCTGCTATCAGAGTGAAACTTAAGGCAGCTTTATTTGTGTAATAGGAGAGCTTGGTGGGTACAGGTTTTCATTAATGTACCTTTGTTTTTCTGTAATGTTGACCTTGGAAGTTAATTTTGAAATGCTTGGCCATATGCCATTTTAGATTATGTTAAAGAATGTGATGTGATATCACTGTGCAATATTACGAGATGATGTAATTGTCAACAGTTTATTGGCATAGAGTTCAAGATTAGGAGAGATGGACAGACATAGATATAGTGTAATCCTTGGGGGACTTGGTTGGCTTTCTCTCTCTTCTTCCTCCCCAAGTTTCCTTAGTATTTTTATATTCTTAGCAATGAATAAAGATGTGTATATGTGAAATCATTCTTATGTGTTCGTTCTTATTTCATCTGAAAGATACTCACTCAAGATTGTGTCTCTTCAAGGAGATGAAGAGGGAATCAAAGAGAAATAAGCCAGTCCCCAAAGGACACATTGTATAACTGCCCTTATATAGTAGTTTGCAGAATAGTGGAGTTCATCTGCACGGGGGTGGAAGGAGGTTGCAGGGTGGCGAGAGGTGGTGTTAAATGGTTTTTAGTGGGAAGATGAGTCTAGAGGGTGGGTTGGGTGACAGTTGCACAGTAATGTGAATATTCTTAATTCCATACAATTCTGTACTTCAAAATGGGTGAAAGCATTAGAATTCCAAGGAGGAATTAGTTTGCTCTGGACTGAATCTCCTGGGAGCATGTTGTGAACTCAGGGTGATCTGTAGTTGGACCTGCAGCTGTGAGAGCTGGGGAGGGCACAGAGTCTCTGAGGTGGGGAGGGGATGGTTCCACTCACCTGAACCTGACACCAAGTTCCTATCTTGTTTCTTTTGCATGAAACTCACATTCATTTGGACTTGTGAATTGAGAATGATGTCAGTGGGACACATATTTGGTTGTGTCTATTACTGATTTCTACTTTGGAGAATTAATGTGGTAAAAATGAAGCCTCATGGGCATGTACTCAGAAAACTGACACCTTTCCTCTTCATTCCGTGGAGTGTACCCTCCAGGTCCAGAGGCTTTGTGGACTAACCCTTTGTCCACGTTGTTCTAACCCAATAGTCTTTAGATACAGACAGAGCTGGAGTTGACCTGGCCTTTGTCTGGGGTAGGTGGGTGTCGGTGGATGTCTTTTCTCTCTAGGTCACAGTGTCTCCATCTCTAAAATATTGGCAAGGATTGCAAGGGGGCCATGCTGTTGGAGGGTCTACTGAGGTAACATGAGAGATGACTACGATAGAGTAGTGATCAAGATATTTACTTATTTTTTAAATTGTTTATTTGCAAGGAGAGAGGGAGGGAGGGAGGGAGGGAGGGAGGGAGGGAGAGAGAGAGAGAGAGAGAGAGAGAGAGAGAGAGAGAGAGAGAGAGAGAGAGAGAGAATGGATGTACCAAGGCCTCCCATAAGTCGCCCATGCTCCTATGACCTCTCATCGGTGCTCCTGTAATTGGCCCCAATTAAACTCACTGGTTCACCAAATTACACTTGGGCAGAATAATTTCTTGTTTCTGTCTTTGGTGCCCTGTCTGGGATGAGTACACATTTGTTCATGTTCCTTTAGAAAAAGTTCACACAGCTATTCTATTATATATTAATTCTATATTACATTATAGTTTGGAAGACATGGATTGTGGTTTGATCCTGGGTCACACTGAACAAGCACAGTAACTCTACAGAAATCCTTCTTACACTCAACCTGTAAGAGGCTTTTGCTGCTGTAAGTGTTGAAGTTGTTGAGCCTTTACTGTGAGAAAACTGTCACTGTGATAAATATGTTCCCTGGATTACCTGATTAGGCCCACTACCTCCATGAGAGAGTCGCAGTCTAATCCTCAAATATAGACCACGGAGCTGAGGCTCACCAAGGCTGGCCAAGGGCATGTGGTTTGAGCAGGTGGTGGGGCTATACTGGGGGAAGATTATAGAACAGAACTTTCACTGGAGAAAGGTAGTCAGGTAATGTGTGTCTACAAACCATATCCTGTAATATTCTTTCTGAGACTCCTAACCCAGTAGATTATGAAATCAGAAATTACCCCAAAAGGTAGAAGATGTCTAAGGACCAGTCCCTCTGAGAAAGATCACGTCAGAACCACTAGCTCAATTTGGTAGTTAAAACAACTGCTTTGTATTGTTTCTCTGCCTTTTGGTTTTTGAGATCGGGTCACACACTGTAGCCCAGGCTGGCTTGGAACTGACCTTATAACCCAGATTGGCCCCTAATTTGTGTTTGTCCTTCTGTCTCAGCCTCTCAAGTATTCGGATCACAAGCATGGGCCACCTTGCCTGGCTCTCTCTGGTTGGTTTTTTAACAAAGAAAATTTCTACACTCTGTGTAAGGTGGTATATGCAGTGGGTATTGTGATATTTCTCTAGGAACAAATCAGCTATTTCTGTAATCACCAAGCATTCTGTCCTGAGAACGTGCTTAGCGTAATTATAGAGGTTGGTTTCTGGCCACCAGGCGAGAGCCGCTAGCAGACTCCGAATGTTCTGTAAATATATAATAAGGTCTGAAAATTGCATTTTCCTATGCAGTGTTAGTAAAAATGTTACTTGCTGAACTCTTCCATGTTCATTGTAGTGTTTCTGCAGAGGAAGGCTGTAACTTGAGTTTCTGATAACTATGTTGATCATTTTTTTTCTTGCAAAAATAATTGGGTTGTCCTTTGTAATAACCTATTAGTACTTCCAGTAATTAGTGTACAAGAATGCAGATTGAGTTTAGGGTCAAATGTTTGATTCTAGGAACTGCTTTGCCCAGTGGTGCACATGCTCTTTATGACTTCTGTGCTTCTGCACTTGAACATGAACTTACTGGTGCTTTCCATTCAGATGGTGCTGGCCCCATGGGTTCTTCCCTTTAGTTATATATAATGTCAGCCACAGGGTGATTTCAAAGATAATTCTTGGGCTGGGGAGATTGTTCAGTGGATAAAACACTTGCCCGTAAAGCCTAATGACCTGAGTTTGGTTCCCCAGTACCCACGGAAAGGCAGATGCACAGTTTGCAGTGGCTGGAGGCCCTGGTGCATCCATTCTTTCTCTGCTGTGCATGGCGGTACACGCCTTTAATCCCAGCACTGGGGAGGTAGAGGTAGATCACTGAGTTCAGCCTGAGACTACATAGTAAAATTTAAGTCAGCCTGAGCTAGAGTGATATCCTTCCTTGAAAAACAAAAGCAAAACAAAACATAAAGATAATTCTTTTCTTCATTATTATTTTTTAAAAATTTGGTGTGTTCATGTGGATGGCAGGTGGGTGTGCTGTGATGTATGTGAAAATTGGAAGACATCTTCAGGTGTTGGTCTTGCCTTCTGCCTTGTTTGTAGGGCTCTCGTGTTCCCTACTGTGTTCACCAGTCTGGCTTCAGGGGGTTCTCCTGTGTCCACCTCTCACTTCACTGTGGGTACTCTGCAATTGCAGATGCTTACTACTGTGTCTGGCTTTACATGGGGTTCTGGGGAGTCCCAACTCAGATACTCACACCTGTGCAGCAAACTCTTTATCCAGCTATGAGCTACCCCTTGCCCTGAAGTTAATTCTTGAGCAGTGGGTTAGTTCATAATCATTCATGCCAAAGAATCTCCCCAAATCTGTTTAAGCAGCCAAAGTCTGAGTTATCCTATCATAGAAATTTCTGGTTGCTTCCCTGACATGTGGAGATCCAGACGGCCTGTATATGGTGAATATATTTCTCATGATTCATAAAGGGATGACGTACAGCTGGTGTTGGGCTAATGCACAAGTCCAGAAGGGAAGCTCTCATCAGAAGAACTTCAGAACGCATTCATGTTTTCCAATCAGCTTTCCTTGAAGGCTGATGTTTGTTAGGCTGATGAAAATTTGGGAATTGTTGCTTTTTCTACTGGAATGGTGCACGTGACCTTCCCAGCTGATGCTCTCGAACCATCAATGACTCTGAGAGGCCAGCGAGGCAAGTGGTCATCTGACCTCTTGATGTGAAGAAGCATGAGTAAGGTCATGGATGACCACAGAGCTGGGAACATTTTGTGACACTCCCAGGCAGGTTAGCCAACTGAGGAGTGAGTGATCAGCCTCACAGCCTGGAATCTCAAAGCTCCAGAAGGAGGGCGGAATAACCCGCTCCCATCCCATTGCTTTCTATACTGACAACGTCAGTAGACATCACGGAGCATGAACTCTGTAGAGGAAAACACTCAGGAGGGGAAATCATGGTTTCTTGTGCACACACATCAATGCCTCAATAGACAGAATCAAACAGAGCCAAAAATTTAATGGTTGGAGCAGGTGTTGTGGTGCATGCCTGTTACCATAGCACTCTGGAGGCTGAGGCAAGAAGATTGAGAGTTCAAGGCCAGCTGGAATTTCATGGTAAGACCCTGTCTCCAAAAAAGCAGCACCATCCAAAAAGCCAAAATGAAACAAGAAAATTAGTCAACAGCAACAACTAAAAAAAAAAAAGATTGCACATAATTTAGATACCAACAAAGGATTAGTTTACAAGAGAAATAGATACTTTTATTGTTTTAAAAGCTCTATAGCAGTAATCATACATTGCTGTTAGAGAATGTTGTTTTATTCTGTTCATTGGCTGAAACTCAAAGGTGTTGCTGTAAGGGAAAAAGCAGTGGTGCAGAGCGAATCGGCACTATGTGAGGGAAAGCAGTACAGTTGGTAAGTACCTCGATTTGAAGTTTTGTTTTTTGTTTTTTTCCTTTGAGGTAGGGTCTCCCGCTAGCCCAGGCTGACCTGGAATTTACTATGTAGTCTCAGGGTGGCTTCAAACTCACAAGATCCTCCTGCCTCTGCCTCCCAAGTGCTGGGATTAAAGGTGTGCGCCACTATGCCCAGCTGAATTTTTTTTTTGTCATAGAATACACACAGGCTTCCTTGTACAGAAATGCTTGCTTTCTCGTGATAAAGTTTCTCGTTTACTTAAAGGATATTTAGGTTTTGGTTGTGTTCTGCTTATAAAGAGACCCTGAAATACAAGTGCTCCTTTCCTCAGAGGGGGATTTGAGAACTGGCAGGTCTTGCCTCCTTCATGAGGTTAACTCACTAGGGACAGTGTTGCTTCTCTGCACCCCTGCTGGACCCATTTCTGTGTGAGATGCTTGATATGGGTTGAACTGTACTCCTACAAAGAAGATACCAGGAAGTCCTAATTGTCCTAATCCCTGAGAGCTGTTTGTGTGACTTCATTTAGCAAAGGTATTTGGTGGATATAATTGAAGTTGTACTGGACTGGCTTGAGGCCCAGCTGCCATAATGGCTTGCTTTTTTAAAAAAAATTATTTATTTATTTGAGAGAAAAGGGGGAAGAGAGAGGGAGATGGAGGGAAGGAGGGAGAGAAGGAGAAAGCAAAAGAGAGTGAGGGAGAGAGAATGGGTAAGGCAAGGCCTCCTGCCTGCCACTATGAATGAATTTCAAAAAGCATGTGCCACTATTACACATGTGAATCGGAGGAATCAAACCCAGGCTGTTGGGCTTTGCAAGCAAGTGCCTTTAACCAGTGAACCATCTCTCCAGCCCATAACTGCTTTCTTTATAAGAAGAGGAAGTTTGGGCACAGACATGTAGAGAGAATGCCATGTAGAGACAGAGACATCCGTTCAGGTGGTTGGCCATGTGGAGATGGAAGCAGAGTGTGGTGTAATGCTGTCACCAAACACAGCATGCTTGACCACTGGGAAAGTGAGGAAGGAACCTCCCCTATGTGATTTGAGAAGTGACCACCTGAGATTTGGGACAGGACCTTTCTGTTTTCTGAAATCACCCAGGTGTAATTTGCTGCAGCCACCACAGCCACCAGGACTCTACCCTCATAGATACTTCACTCTGTCCTGTGACAGGAAGAAGAAAGGCCATGCCCTGTGGCATCTTGATGGACTGGAATTCCTTCTGGCTCCTCTTTCAGATGTCAGAGAATGTGTCCAGGAGACATTGAGCATGATTTTATGTTTGTTGGTTTGCTTGCTTGCTTGTTTTTCCCTAACACTGACTTTGATTGATGGTGGAATTTTTCACTTTTTCTGTGCCTGCACGTCTGCAAAATGATGACAATATTGGGGACTTCCTCAGTGGGGTGATTGTAAGGATTAACAGTGAAAATACTTAAAGGGCCTAGAATACAACACACTTATTGGGTATCATTTTATTAGCAAATGAACTCAGAAGGTCTCTGCATTAGTCGGGGTTCTCTAGAGGAACAGAACTGATAGAATGAATGGTATCGAAAAGGGATTTATTGGATTAGCCATGGCAGTCCCACAATAGCAGTCTGCAAGCCCGAGAGTCAAGGAACTGGTAGCCACTCAGGCCACATGGCTGGATGGCTCAGCAGTCCTATGCAACACTGAAGGCCTGAAGGCTTCCTGGGGAGCCACTGGTCTTCAGTCCAGGCTGGAAGGCTGAGAAAACTTGATTCCAATGCTGAAGAAGGATAGCTGAGCAGGATAGATGCAGGTGCAAATGATGACACTTACCAGCAGCACTGTGAGAGGGGAGAGAGAGAGAGAGAGAGAGAGAGAGAGAGAGAGAGAGAGAGAGAGAGAGAGAGAGAGAGAGAGAGAGAAAGGAGGGCTTACTCTGGAGGAAAAACTTCCTTCTTCAGTTAATCCTTCCTGGAAGCAACCTCAGAAACCCACCCAAGATTACCTTGGATTATTACACAGATCAAGTTGACAACAAAACTTAACCACCACAGCCTCAAATTTATAAATCTACTCTTGATATTTATTAAGCATAGAGAGTTCAGGCACGGATCAGATTTAGCTCCTTCCCACACAGAACTCGAAGTCACATCAGCTGAGATGTGTTTGTTTGCATGTTAGTAAAATAGCATATGAGCCAAAAATATGGAGGTAGAAAGTAGATCATGATGAATTCTGGGAACGTCAAGAATGGTTTCTTAAAGATGGGTTTTGAAGGTTGAGTGGGAGTTTGTCAGGCAGCAAAGGAGGTCTGGGGAAGTGGGAGCAGCTTCTCTAAATAAGACACCCAGCAGTTACTTAGTAAACAGTGACTGAGGGATGTATATGAGAGAATAAGTCACTTAGTAAACAGTGAGTGAGAAGGTTTAAGACAGTAAGTCACTTAGTAGACACTGACTGAGGGCGTGTAAGAGAATAGGTCCTGGAGCCAGGATTCAAATCCTGCTACTTACAAATCTGTGGCTTTCAACTACTTTGTAAATTTCTCTTGGCCTGTATATTGTCATCTCTTAAGTAGGGATAGCAGGCTTTGGGAGATCAAGATGGATGGACTAACTTGGAAGTACTTAGATCAGTGCCTAGCGACTGTAAATGCTCAAATATACTGCTGAAGTGGAATCACCCCATGCCAATGAGAGACAGAGCTGTGCCAGCTAGAGGAGAGTGGACCAAAAGCTTGGGTCACCCTGAAAAAGCATTATCCCTGAGCCCTACTTGGCAGGGGTTTTATAGTTTGGTTACATGATGTGACAATAAGCATATGGGTCAACGCATGAGTTGAACACAAGAATGTATCCGCTCTAGCAGAGTGTTAAACAGAAGTTTACAATGGGGTCCAGATAGTTGTAGATAACCCTGCAGTAGTTCGTGGGCAGGGGGATGGCAGTGAACATTCTCATGAGATGTAGATAACCCTGCAATAGCTTGTGGGCAGGGGGATGGCAGTGAGCACTCTCTCATTCCTCTCTTATCTTGTCTAAGACTTTGCTGTGTTTAAAGACCTTGCTGTGTTTACAGTTCTCAAGCACCAACTCTGCTCCTGTAATTTTCCAATTTTCAGTAATATTCCCTGACACTGGCTTTAGTTACGTATTTGCTATTTGAAGACTAGGCTCAAGCCCAGTCCAGCAGTTCCTGTGGGCTTGGATGCATGCTCTGCCCTTAGCTCAGAACTCTTGTCTTTCACCATTATAATGTTGGTATGAGGAAGTGTGATGTTTAGGTTTTGTTGTCAACTTGGATCTTTTTAATTATCTTGGGTGGGTCTCTGAGGATGTTTACAGGAAGGTAGCCTCTCAGCAAGGGGCAGGATGTAAAGAAGCTCAAAGAAGCTGGAAGTAAACATCCTTTCCTGTGTGGGCAGTGCAGGAAGGAAATTCCAGAGACTCAGGAAGCCATTAAGTCTGGGATAGGGTTGCAAGACCCTATCCTAAGCCTATATAAAGGAGAAGAAATTCTCTCCTTGGGCCTCCTGCCTGTTTGTTTCTGTGTGTATGGTGTAGGTGATGGGGTTTTTTTCTCTGCTCGGACCTGTGAAAGAGGGCCAGCCTTTTTCACTGTTATGGAACTTCCCATCAATCTGTAGTTTCAATAAATACTTTCCTCCCCAAATTGTGCCGAGTTTGAAGATTCATCCCAGCAGCATGTGTCTGACTACAACAGGAAGTGAAAAAAAATGCACTGCATGGTGTTTAAGTAGAGGAAATAAAAGTATTAAAACAGGCCAGACATTGGCACAAAGCTATATACAGATTGCTGATTAGGCAAAATAAAAAAAATAAACCAACATGTTGAGCCAACATGATTCTGTTTTTAAATCTGGTGAACCACCTGTATATTTAAGCAATCAATTTAAAGATGGTTTTGGCTTATTGTTAATTGTCTCCAAATTATTCAGTGATGTCAGTCTGTGTTCTGAAACACTGTGATTAAAATTTTAAGTCACCACAGAAAAACAGTCTCCTGTGGCAGGGTCATGTCAGCCAGCATGTGTCCAGAGATGAAAGGAGGCGCATGGCGTTGGGATTTCTCAGGCCATGCGTTTTAGGGCCATGGTGGCAAATGCAAGACCTCAGCCATGGTCCTTTCTAATCTGATTTTTATTTTGAAGGGAGGTGTTCATTTGGGGTGTGTGTGTGTGTGTGTGTGTGTGTGTGTGTGTGTGTGAGAGAGAGAGAGAGAGAGAGAGAGAGAGAGAGAGAGAGAGAGAGAGATATTTTTTTTTATCATGAAAGGAAAATGTGTTCCTTATGATGAAACTCAGACAAAAATAAAATCGGAAGTAAACATCACCAGACCTCTTTCGACATTTAGAGCAAATAATTTTTAGCTCTTGGGGACAGAACCTTCTAGGCCCTCTTTGAACTTCCAAGAAAAGAAAAAGATTGAGACTTTTCAACTTCCTGGGCTTTTAATACAGCATTGGACACAGTCAGGCTGAAGAGTGAAGGTTTTGGGGAGACGTTTCATTAGAATTGCCCTGGAAAATGTAGGGCAGAAACCATAGAATGGTGATAGATAGATGATCATTGAGTTGTCTTGCTCTTAATTTTTGCTTTTTCAAGACAGGGTCTCCTGTAGCTCACTATTTGGCTAGTCTAGCTAGCCAGTTTGCACCAGAGATCATGCCAGGGATTTACGTGGGTGCTATGGATTTGACTGATCCCCCAGAACATGATTTTAAGTGGTGAAAATGGTCAGGAGGATTTCACAGAGAAGGTGGTGTTTGAGCAAAGACTTATAGGAGGCAAGGTAAGACACCCTATGCTGGGTGTACAGGGGCAGGGTGGCCTAGGCAGGGGTTTGAGGAGTCACAGGGTGTAGCCTGGCTGGAATGGGTGAATGAGGCGAGGAGTAGATGGTTCTGGAGGACAGAGGGGTAGGAGTGAAGCTGGCGAGTCAGCTTGTAGAGCTCTTAAGCCATTGAGGGCTTTGACTTTGACACCAGTGAAGATGTGCAGATATTGGAGAGTTCTAGAAAGCATAAGAATCTGCTGTGCACTTGGCAAGGGTTGTCTGGCAGCTGTGAGGAAAAGAGGTTTTATGGGAGCTGGGGCAGCAGGGAGACTAGCAAAGACTCATGTGGTATCGTAGTCAGTTCCACACTGCTGGGATGAGCATCTAAACCAGACACAGTTTATGGGAGGAAGGGATTTACTTCAAGCTTACAGATCTAGGAAATTGTTCCATCAAATGGTGGTAAAAGCCGACTTCCATTCATCCAAGCAGAGAGATACCACCAAACCAGTCAGAACCACATGCAGCACAGCCAGAACTCTAATCTCTCTGCATATCCCAGTGGCACACTCTGCCCCTGTAGCAGGAATCTGCCTGCTAGGGGCTGACGCTGCAAACTCAATTTTAATGAAACACCTGAGTCTATGGGGGGCATACGTTCAGATTGCCACACATGGTAATCTGGCTAGTGAGGTGATTGGAGACTTGGACACGGGTAATAGCAGTGGATGTGGTGACAAATGGCTGGATACAGAAAAAAATATATACATAATTTATTCATAATGGAATGGGGTGGGGTGTGATAGAGTGAAGGAGGAGTCTGAGGAAGAGATTGATAGTCCAGCAGCTGGAAGTGAGAGGCTGCTCTGAATGAAGACCAGTGGAGCAGGTGTCTGAAGAGAGCTCAGCACGGACCTCAACACAGGAGATGGTCAAGTGACATTCTGGTGGAGATGTGGACTAGACAGTTGGACCTGTGAATCTGGGGCTTGTGGGAGAGGACAGAGCTGGGCCGCTAGGGTTGGGAGTGTGGAAATCACCCAGGTGACAGTCATGAGACCATGTTCAAGAGCCCTGCCAGTCTGTGGGGGAGAGCAAGCAAGAGTGTCCACTGAGGAAGGCTTGTGATGGCTCGGAAGCCAAGCAAAGATGCATGTGCAGGAGAGATGTGAGCAGCTGGAAAACTGTAGTAATTACCACTGGAAACCCATGAGAGTCCCTTGGGTTTCACCTTGTTTCTTTTTCAACACGTGGAATTGTTCTAAGTAATTAGGTACTCTGTCCTCTCTTCCTGCTCTGAACAGCCTTTCAAATATGCATATATTTACATTGGTATCTGTCTATATTTATACATTTTTCTCTTATTTATTTTTTTTGGTTTTTCGAGGTAGGGTCTCGCTCTAGTCCAGGCTGACCTGGAATTCACTATGTAGTCTCAGGGTGGCCTTGAACTCATAGCAATCCTCCTACCTCTGCCTCCCAAGTGCTGGGATTAAAGGCGTGCGCCACCACGCCCGGCTTATGGTTTTCTCTTTTAGTAGCTCAAATATACATACTATTCTGAAAAGTAGCCACTCCAGTACACAATACTGATGAAAAGAAATGGCACCATTGGCCTGGATATCTTGAAATTTATCTTCACCTCTCTATTGCTGCAGATAGCCTCTCTGTTTTCATTCCTGTCAGTAATCATGCACACACCTCACCTTCTCTGGTGCGCGCATGCATGGGTGTGCCCGCCCTGTCCTCCCTGTTCAAACTCCTCCACCCTGCCTACAGCTGTGCTGTCTTTTTTCTCGAAGTTGTTTTCATGACAGAGTTGGTCTGGTACCCAGCTGAAGCAATGATGCAGAAAAATGCAGCCACCACAAGGAGAGTGTGAAGCTGGAGCATGAAAGTAGCCCTGGGGAGAGCAGGTTCCCATGTGGTGGGCTCAGGAATGCCAGGGAAGGACTGGGCTCTAGGGAAGGAATAAGGCTTGGTTGCCTTGAGGCCTTGCTTCCAATCCTAGGTCTGTCACTCACTGTGTCTATGACCTTCTAACACCTCAGATTGCTTCATTCACACAGACTGGAGACATCACACCCTGGAAGGTGCCTGAGAAGGCTGTCATAGACTAAGGATTGATTCCACCTGTTCGTTCCTCCTTTTCTTTAACATCATTTCCATTTATTGTTAAGTTCATTGGTGGACAAAAACGATTTGGAGAAATATTATTTAAATAAATGTACTAGTTAACTAGAAATATTTAGGGTAAAAAGTTTTACTTTGTAAGTCGTTGGACATCAACTACAGTATTCGTTACTTTTCTGGTGGCTGGGATACGATACCTGACAGAAGCAATTTAAGAAAAGGGGGTTTATTTTGGCTCTTGGTTTAAGTCCATCATTGCTTGGGATGTGTTCATAGTTTACTGCAGTCGTCAAGTGGTTAAGGTGATGGACTGCTAATTCTTTGTGCTCTACATGAGTGGGTTCAAACCCCACCCTTGTGGGATGCAGTATTTCTTTGGTATAGTTATTTGTTTCCATAGTGTAGTGGTTATCATGTTCACCTCACACACTTTGCAGGATCAGAAAGCAGAGCTGGGGCCAGAATTGGGATTGGGAGACATAACCCTTAAAGCCTTGCCTCTAGCGATCTATGTATGCCATCCAGGCTCCATGCTAGAATAATCTCCCAGAACAACACCATCAGTTGGGGACCAAATATTCTAACATGAGCCAGTAAGGGGACAGTTCTTCTTTTTTTAAAGTACAGCTTCTCTTAAGATGATATATTTTTAAAAACTATTTTTATTTGTTTATTTGCAAGCAGAGAGAGAAGAGGGGAGAAGAGAGAGAATGGGCGTGCCAGGGCCTCTTGCCACTGTAAATGAGCTTCAGACATATGTGGTACTTTGTGTACCTAATTTATGTGGGTATTGGGGAATTGAATTTGGTCCCTCATGCTTGTGATGGTTAAGTTTTGTTGTCAACTTGACCTTTTTAGTAATTTTCTATGGGTCTCTGATGTTGTTCACAGGAAGCCAGGCCTCTCAGTAGAAGGCAGAATGCAAGGAAGCCCAGGGAAGCTAGAAATGAGGGGGATGCAGAAAGGAGGGGGGTGCAGGAAGGAAATTCCAGAGACTCAGGCAGCCAACAAATCTGGAATAAAGTTGCAAGACCCCACCCTAAAGGCTATATAAAAGGGAAAGAAATCCCCCCTTTATCTGTTTGCTGTTCTGTGTGTGGTGTTGGTGATGTGTTTCTCTGCTTGGATCTGTGAAAGTGGATCGGCCTCTTTCATCATTAATGGAACTTCCTCTGGATCTGTAGCTTCAAATAAATCCTTTCCTCCCATAACTGTGCCTGGTTTGGAGATTCATCCCAGCCGTGTGTGGCTGATTACAAAAATGCTTTACAAGCAAAAGCACCTTTGATCTCTGAGCCCTGTCTCCAGCCATAACTATTAGTTCATATATTAAAAAAAAATCATTACGTCTAGGTGCTCACCAGTAAGCTTAGGGCTTGCTGACAAGAGGTTCATGCTGAAGCCAACTGCCAGAGATAGTTGATCTTTTGGAGAAGAATGGCTAATCATCTCCCATCTCACGCCTCTGGGGAGAGCTGCACCTCAAAAGATCCATCCCTCCAATAGTTGCTGTGGTCAAACCATGGCTTTTGACGAGGCGTAATCTTGGGTTGTATAAACAGGTTTGTAGTTGTAATTATAGAATGAAAGAGTTAAGAATAAGTGGAGAGAATGACCTCATGTGGTTTGTCATTTCTGACAGATAATGAGTTCTGTCATCATTTAATGCCACATGATCTCTGTGATGCCTTTGCCACTGCACTGAGGTGGGGGTGGGGTGATCGAGTCAGGACCATGTGCCCACCAGAGGCACATTTGCTCAGTGATGTGCCTTGATAAGAATTATCTACTTAAAAAAATTAAAGAGTATAGTGTATATTTAAGGTATATAAGATGAAGTTATGGGAGACATATAAATAGTAAAATGGTTACTATAGTGAAGTAGATTAACACTTTCATCATATCACATAGTTGCCCATTTTTACACGTTCTTTTTGTGCCAAGAACAGCTAAAACTCTGCTCTTTTTGTGGGAGTCCCAAGGACAGTGTGCTGCCTTCCTTCTTTAGGCTTGCTCATTCTACAGATCTGCTGCTTTGAAATGTTTTACTTCCCCATTTCTTCCTGATCCTCATGACCTCTCCTGGTGACTACAGTTTGATTTTTTTTCTCTCTATATATTTGATTTCAAAAAGTCTACATATGAGTGGGGCTCATATGGTTGAAAGTGCTTACTTGCAAAGTCTGACAGCTCGGTTCAGTTCCCCAGAACCCTTATAGAGCCAGAAGCACAATGTGAAGCATGTCTTTGGAGTGTTTGCAGTGGTAGGTCCTGGCTCACCCATTCTTTCTCTCTCATTTTCCTCTTTCTCCAGCCTGGTGTCTTTATGCCCTTTTCTTTATTGACTGTATTGGGAATTGAGCCTAGGGCCTTGTACATGCTAGATAATTACTCTACCTCTGGTATATCCCCAGCCAGTTTATTATTTTTTATTTTGAGACAGGGTCTTGTTTGCTGCCCACCCTGACCTTATATTCACTCCGTAGCCCAGGAAGACCTTGAACCTGTGATCCTCTTGCCTTAGCCGCTCAAATATAAAGCTTGTACCACCAGGCCTGCTAGACTGGTTTTACACACACACACACACACACACACACACACACACACACACCCTCCCTCCCTCCCTCCCTCCCTCCCTCCCTCCCTCTGAGGACTAGTTTGTCGAGATACTTTTATTGCTTGATTTTTGAAGTGAGGCTGTATTGTTTCAGGGTAAGAGAATTGTTTTGGGAGGGGATTTACTGTCACTATATGCTGTAGGACTCAGGGAATATTATTTCCCTATTACCTGTTTTTGTGGCATGTGCCGGGCAATCTATCTACTACTTGCTAACCTAACCTCTAGCCCTTTATTCTTGAGATTTCTCTCTCTCTCTCTCTCTCTCTCTCTCTCTTTTTCTCTTCCTTCCCTTGCTCCCTTCCACTTTTTTCTCTCCCCCTCCCCTTTTGAGACAGGGTCCAATTTTGTTGCCAAGACTGGCCTGGAACTTACTATGTTGTCCAGGTTGGCCTTGAACTCATGACAGTCCTCGTGCCACATTCTCCCAAGTGCTGGGATTACTGGTGTGTACCACCACACCAGACTCTCAGTACTTTTAAAATTAAGGTAAAACACACAAACTTTAACGTGTAGCTTAGTGTACTTTTCTATATGTGTGTACCTGTGTGACCATTATCCAGGTTAGCGAGGCTCTCTTTCTGTCCCCTTCCAGGACCTTTATCACTGGAGATGAGCTTTCCCTCATTTGAACCTCATTTCCCTCAGTCATATAACTGGAAATGGAAACACGCAGTGTGATGAGCTCTTCTTCCACTGCAGAGGGAACAGTCGTTCATTCTTTTCCATTGTGTGTAACACGCCAATATGTGAATCAATGTCATCTTATCCACATTATGGTTGACAGATGTCTGGTTTCCCAATTTTGGCTGTTGTGAGTAATGTGCTATGGAGTCTTGCATTTGCCTTTGGTGAATGCCATAACATGCATGCCTGTTTGCTATATCCTCGGTGGGCCTGATGACTGGAAGACATCATAGATTGCTTAGCTTTCATAAGGTCTTCGAAAGCAGTTGTCTCGATTTATATTCCCACCAGCTGTGTATGCTGCAGGGCCTGGGTCTCCACCACAGTTGATATAAGTATTATCATCCTTACATGAATCTCCTTTGTTCAGGCTGCTATAACCAGAATGCATTAGATGGAGTGACTTTTAAACCTTTATTTTTCAAGTCCTGCAGGCTGAGAAGGTCAAGATCAGGGCACTAACAGATTAGAACCTTGCATTCTGGTTCATTGATGGCTGTCTTCTCATTGTATCCTCCTACAGGAATGAGGGCCAGAGAGCTCTCAGAGTGTGTCTTTCAAGGGTACCGATCCCCTTCCTAAAGGCTCTGCTCTTAGGAGCTAGTCTCCCAATGCCCCCCTCCTGTTATCATTGCACTGGGGGTTAGGATTTCATCTGTTGTGGTGAAGATATACAGATAGTCTATAGCAGGTGCCAGAGTTGGAGACCTTCTGCTCTTCAAGGTCCTCTGCCTCTACTCCACTTACTTAGGTAGGTGGGGGAATAGTAATGCTACTCTTCTAAAATGCCTCTGGAGCCTGCTTCTTCTCCCTCTCCCTCTTCCTCTTCCTATCCCCCTCCCCCTCCTCCCCTCCCCTTCCCCCTCTCTCTGCTCACAGGGGTCTGTTTTCCCTTCACTTTGATGATGGCAAGGCCTGCCAAGGTAGGGTAGGGTATCACTGTTAGCCCAGGCTGGCCTTGAACTCACAGAGATCCTCCTACCTCTGCCTCCCCAAGTGCTGGGATTAAAGGCATGCACCACCACACCTGACTTAAAGAGTAATGATTCTTTTTTATCCTAGTGGGGATACCATTTGGGGAAGAACAATATATATGTATGTATGTATATATACACACAGAAGCATTTATCTTTGATACCTGTAGTAAGGTTCAATTACAAAAGAAGCTAATATATGAACAAAGAATTTGATATCACAGAAGTGACTGAGAATATTATCTTAGAGTTTTTCACTATAAAGAGCCATGATTGTTAATAACTCTTGGATGTTATTGAATGTTATGAATGTGTGTATTATAAATCCATGTTAAATAGGTAATATTATAGTATTCTTGTTTTCAATGTGAGGAAATGGGGTCTCTGAAGAACTAACTTGGCCAAGGGATCATACTTGATGGTCTGGCTCCTGTAAGTAACCACACACTCTAACTTAATAGGATATGGTCAGTAAATACAGTTCCATCCCATTTATATTTTACTTCTGTAGACAGGCTTGGAACTTGAATTATTACTTTGTTTATGCATTTAATAGATGATACTAACCTGTAGGTATAACTGTTTGTTGTTTCTTCCCAATTAAAAACCTTTATTGAATGGCTGTGGTTATAGGTCCCTTGTTCATCTGTCATTGTCTGCTGGGTTCCCTATGGATCCTCCACGATATGACTGTGGTGGCTCCTCTCTTGCCAGGATCTCAGCCATCGGCCTACGGTTGGTTGGTAGGGTTAGATGGGCCACAGCTCTCTCGTTGCAACCTGAAAAACACAAACACATTTGGCTTATCCTGAGTTGGTTTTTTTAAAAATATATATTTATTGTCCATAATGAGTTACATTATTTAGTGGGCAAACCATGCGTTGTTATCCCAAATTCCCGAATTCCCCCCCTCCCCATCCCTGATAAGTTGGATATCCTCCTCCGTGGGCTGTCTGTATTAGTCCTTGTGGCAAGGGATCCTGTAAATCTTAGTACTCATCCCGGTCTTCTTGGCCCAAGTGTGTTGTTACTGATGAGTTCCATGCCTCCAGACAGTCTCCCCCACCACGGCTCTCATAATCTTTCTGAGTTGGTTGAATGGCTGTGGCTATGGGTCCCTTGTTCATCCCGTCCTTCTCTGCAGGGTTCCATATGGATCCTCCACAATATGACTGTGGTGGCTCAACTCTTGCCATGATCTCAGCTTTTTGCCTGCTGTCAGGTGGTAGGGTTATATGGGTCACAGCTCACTCGCTATATCCTGAAAAATACAAACACAATCTCCATCGGAGAGTGAGAACAGTATAGGTTAAGAAATATACACCATTCTGGATTACCTAGTTTCTATTTTTAGTAGCCTTCCTGTCAGACGTTTGCATAGTGCATCTTTTCTTGGGAGCCCAAGAGTATGGGATCCGGTGCATGTTGCCCTAAATCCCCATTTCCAATCAAGGGTTCCCCCTCACTGAGTGGAATATTTGGCTGAATTTAATAGCTGTTGATTGTCTCCCCAGAACTGAGCAGAAGAGGGGGCGGAAAGATTGTGAGAGCCGTGGTGGGGGAGACTGTCCGGAGGCATGGCACCCATCAGTAACAACACACTTGGGCCAGGAAGACCAGGCTGAGTACTAGGATATCCAGGATCCCTTGCCACAAGGACTAATACAGACAGCCCACAAAGGAGGATATCCAACTGATCAGGGATGGGGAGGGGGGGAATTGGGGAATTCGGGATAACAACTCATTGTTTGCCCACTAAATAATGTAACTCATTATGGACAATAAATATATATTAAAAAAACCTTTATTATTGCTTTCATGTTATAAAAATGATGCAGGTTTTATCAGAAAGCACTTAAATAATATGTAAGGAAGCATGAAAAGGTAATTTTAAAAAATCACATATAACCATCCCTTTGACAGATTGTAGTTCCTTCTTGTTGCTGGAATAATGTATTCTTCCCAACCAAAAGCAGCTGATGGGGGGAAAGTTCTTATTTTGGGAAGCTTCATGATGGGAGGGGAAGGCATAGAGTAGCGAGGCTGGACATCACTTCTACCTGGTAAGGTGGAGCTGGTGATAACACCTCAAAGCCTACCCCAACAATGCACCTCCTCCACCAAGGCTCCAACTCCCACATTGCTACCTGCTGGAGACCAAGCATTCAAAACAAATAAGTTTATGGAGGACATCAGAGTCAAACCACCACAACAGTGTCACATTTTAATCTTTGGAAAGTGAAGTGCTGTCTGTTGTTACCGGAGATCTGTTTTGTCCTCACTTTGACAGGAAAACATTGTAGCTGAAGCTCATCTCTGACTTGATTTCATTTCTGCACTGCGGTTATGTAGATACAAACCCTCAAAATAACTTGACACGAAAAGGCAGAGTTCCGTGTGCTTTAACTGTTTGTTGGCACTTGTAATCATTCTGTAAGGAGCCTGGAATTTGGAGTCCAGCAGGTTTGGGTTCTAATGCTGGTTCCATCCTCATTTATGGCTTTGGGTAATACCTAACTGACAGGATGCTGGGAGGACCTATTGGGGTCATGTGCACACTAAGGCAGCCCTGATCATTATTTTTAATGTTTTATTTATTTACATGAGTGTGTGAGAGGCAGATACAGAATGGGTGTGTCAGGGCCTCCACCTACTACAACTGAACTCCAGACGCATGTGCCACCCTGTGCATCCTGATTTATGTGGACACTGGGTAAT